>WYDI02022042.1:11492-79269 GCA_009867235.2 Psittacus erithacus | reverse complement strand
TGAATATGTATGTATGCCCAGTAGCTATATAAGGATGGCTTGTGTAGCAGTACGGGGACACACGTTAGGAGGAGCTATCCCCCGTGTCTCCCGGCACCGCAATAAAGAATACCTGCTTGTCAACTTGGAAAACTTCGTTGGCAAGTTTGTTCCTGGAGTTTTCTCCGAATCATGATCTTAAATGTCTTTTCCAGCTTCGTTGATTCTATGATTCTATTATTCTATGTAGTATTTGACATTTTACTGTACTGTTTCAATATAAATTGAAATAATTAATTAAAATTGGTTTTTCAAAATTATTGTGTTTTAAGACAAACATGAACAACATTCCTAACTTTAGTGCTCAGAATGTTTTTTTAGTATTTGCACTATTCATAAGGATGATTTTTAAATCAAGGTGCTTCAAAAAACATTCAAGAGAAAAGAGGTGCTTTCATGACAGCAAGT
Organism: Psittacus erithacus; assembly: GCA_009867235.2. Taxonomy (NCBI): domain Eukaryota; kingdom Metazoa; phylum Chordata; class Aves; order Psittaciformes; family Psittacidae; genus Psittacus; species Psittacus erithacus. Next base: position 78,822 of record WYDI02022042.1, on the reverse strand, counting down.
CCAATTGTACAGTAGAATTTCCTCAAGTAGCAATTTCTAAAATTCCTTTTGTGGTGAAAAGATGCATTTTATTTTAAACTTCTCTTTGGTTTTAAGAGTGCCTGGCCAAGATGTTTAAGAAGTGGAGTCCGGAACTCTTCCTAACAAGGCGGTTCAATATTTGCATTGCTAATGAGCCAGTGGGTGATGTCCGTCTAGAAATTTCCTTTGACATGTGTCACAGTTTAAGGCCAGGCGGTAATTCAGAACCACACAGCAGCTCTCTCACGTCCCCACATGCCTCCCCTTGGTCCTGGGGGGATGAGGAGGAGAATCGAAAGAATGTAACTCCCACGGGTTGAGATGAGAGCAATCCAGTAACTAAGGTATAACACAAACCACTGCTGCTACCACCAGTAATAATAATGATAAGGGAAATAACACGGGAAGATACCCAGCTGGACCCGAGCAATGATCTAACCCTTCTGGGTAACTGCCCCCAGTTGGGCATGACGTGCTGTGGTATGGATAGTTCAGGTCAGGTGCCCTGTCTCAGCCTCCTCCTGACTTCCTCTCCCCCCTGGCAGAACATGAGACTGAGAAAGTCCTTCGTCAAAGTAAACATTACATAGCAACAACTGAAAACATGGGCGCTATCAGCGTTGCTCCCAGACTGAAAGTCAAAACCACAGCGCTGCACCAGCTACTAAGAAGAAGAAAAAATAAGTGCTTCTGCTGAGCCCAGGACATCATGAGGTCAATGTCTACATAAAGCCTTTTCCTTTTGCCTAATGCCAGATGAAAGAGCAGCTCTCACCAGAATATTGTTGCAGTTAGCTTAAGAAAAGGCAATTGTAACTAAGAACAGCTTTTCAGTCAGAGAGGAGAAGGGTTTGTGAGCCTGTTTAGTGTGGAGAGTGCAGAGCATAGTATTTCAGGAGGGTTATGAGTTGCAGCCACTCCTGGTGCTGCTATAAGCCAAATATTCTACTCAACAAGTCAGTGTCATAAACGCCTGATTGATAAAATTGGAAAGACTTTGTTTATTACTCTTTTCCCTTCTTACCACTGATATCAGGCAAAAATGAACCTTCATAATGCTTCTGTTAATCCCAAGAATATGTGATTTAGCTAAAAAGGTGCTGCTGTTCAATGACTCCTTGTACTCTGGCAAACTCCCAGCGGTAGCCTATATGCTGAAATACATGCGATTCCTAAATTAGCTCTTAGTAGCCAAAGCACGTGGCCTACTTGAAAAATTTTAGCATGGGCTTAAATTTCTTTTACTCTTACAGTTTCTGTAAGATAGATACTTTCTTATCAAGCAGTTTAATTCTGTTTACTGTTGTTTTAAAGAAGGCAACCAAGATTAACAAGGAGGGTTTTTCAGCAGTTCCTCAGTGCACCAAGGCATTGGTTGTGCTAAATTCTGAGCAAATATCTGAGTCACATGTAGCCTTTTATTTTCCTACTTTTATTCAATCCACTTTAAAGCACACTCTATCACCCAGGCTAAAAGCAATTAGTACTGTATGTCTACAATATCAAAACATACAAAATAAAACATACACAAATTGAGAGCATTAAAAAGACACATCCTTTTTAGAAGAGCAACTGCTTTCCACAGTTGTGATTTTTATGTATGAGCTGAACACATGCAGCTAGTTTAATTTTTTGAGCTGCACACATGCAGCTAGTTTAGTTTATTAAAAAAACTATTAATAAATATTGACTATTTATTAGTTTAGAGTAGCAGCACATGCCTGCCAGCCTGATGCTGATGGGATACATTAGAAAGTTTCTATTGCACCAGAAATCTTCTTTTGATATTGTTTCTAATAATCGATAAAAAAATAGCCTGCTTATCTAAAGTTGATCTCTGAAATTATGTTGTCTCAAAGAAGTGCCACACTTAAGAAATCCACATTTTCAGGTGCATTAATCCTTTTTCTTTTCCTCCAGAATCCTCAGGCCACCTTGGCACCACTGCTCAGGTTATGACTGATGTTTATTTGTTCTTTCTTTCTCTACCATGTTTTGTTGCAATTCTTCTTGCAGTCATTCTGTGCATTTCTACCAGGCTCTTGAAACTATTTTTTTGGTCCTTGTGCAGAATTGCAGAGCAGATATTTCCCATTGCTTCCTGTCTCTCCTCAGTTGGCTAAACCATGTCCAAGCTTCAAAAGCACTGAGGCCTACTGCCATGCTTTCTCTGCAAACTCTGAAGTCCTGCAGCATCATAGTCTTGTAAATTAAGCCACTTAAGTACTCATTTGGCCAGTTTCAGTAGTGGTTCCAATTTAGAGGAGCAGCCCTAGAATCAGGAAGAACAGCTGCAATCCTGAAGGTCCATCTTTGGAAAATTGCAGCTAATTAGTATTTCAGTTACATACTCAAAGAGTCTTCATTCCTCAAAGAACTTCTGAAGGGAATTCTGAATTTATTTAGTCATAGGATATACCATCCTCAAAACTATTCACCAATGCTGAGAAGTATTGCTGCAACACAGGTATTAGACTTAGCACTAAGATTCCATGAGGAAATGGTCTCGTAAGATGGTTTATAGAGTGTAGAGGTAATATATTCATGGTAAGCAACATAGTAAACAACAATAACAGATATTTTCTGAATTTTCTGGTCTAAAGAGCCTTTGAATAGAGCGGGTCACTTTGCACTCAACAAGGGACAAATTCACAGAGAATAACAGTGTTACTCCTGCCAGGCATGTATGCAAGAGACTGTCCTTGGCAGCCTACTGAGACAGAGAAGGGGAAAAGGAAGAGTGGATTAGGAAGCATGCTTTACTTTTGAAAAAGATGTGACGTATATGGCTATTGCCACCAGGTGGACAAGAGATCTGAAGCCACATCTTCCACATTTTTCCATTCTAAAAGAAATTAAAGACTTCCCAATTGCTGCTGGCATCTTGCAGTAATTCCTGTTCGTGGCTGCCTAACAAGCTAACACAGACAAAATGCATAGCTCTCTGTTCTTCAGCGCTGTCAATGCCATGTCTTTGCTCCTTAGCCCCAAACCTTGTGAGTTATCATAGAATCACTGTATGAGCCAGGTTGGAAAAGACCATTAAGGTCATCAAGTCCAGCTTTTACCCCAGCACTGCCAAGGCCTACAAGCAGGATTCAAGGTGCAGCCTCACCAGTGCCCAGTACAGGGGGAAGCTCACTTCCCTGCTCCTGCTGGCCACACTATTGCTGATACAGGCCAGGGTGCCATTGGCCTTCTTGGATGCCTTGGCACAAGCTGGCTTATGTTCAGCTCTTGTCTATCAGCACCCCCAGGTCCTTTTCAGTTGAGCAGCTTTCCAAACTGTCCTGGGTTCAGCTGTAACAGTTATTTTTCTCCTTCTTAGTAGCTGTTGCCATGCTGTGTTTTGGCTTTAGTGTGAGAACGATACTGGAAACACACCGACATTTTTAGTCATTGCTATGCTTATTCCGATCAAGGACCTTTTCAGCCTCATGGTCAGCCAGTGAGGAGCCGCAAAAGACGCCAGAAAGAAGGAGAGACAGGACACCTGACCCAAACTAGTCAAAGGGGTATTCCATGCCACAGCATGTCATGCTCAGTGTATAAAGTGGGGAAAGTCACCCTGAAGGGACTGATTGTTGCCTGAGTCAGGCTGAGTGTCAGTCAGTGGGTGGTGAGCAATTGTGCATCACTCCTGTTTATTTTTTTTCCCTTTCTTTCTTAGTTTTATATGCTCTCCCCATGTTATTTCCCTTACCGTTGTTATTATTGGTGGTGGTAGTAGTTGTTTTATAATACACTTCAGTTACTTGAATGTTCTTATCTCAGCCCATGGGATTTACACTCTTTTGGTTTTCCTCCCCATCCCGCTGGAGTTGAGGGAAATGAAGGAGGGGAGGGAGAAAGTGGCTGTGTGGCTCTGAGTTACCAGCTGGGCTTAACCACAACACAAAAAAAAGAGATTGATGATCCAGCAAATCACACAGCTAAAGTTTGAAACAGCAGGAAGACTGTACCTGTATCTTCTGTTCTCTCTCTCTCACTAGTTCTTTTCCTGGAATCCACCTTTGGTCAGTGTGGGAAATTCTCTTAGTGAACATTCTATGTTGAAGAATCTGAGTACCAGAGCAAACAGGTGATTCTGCAGCCTGAATTTCATATTCAGGCTCAGATGGGTAAATATAAGCAGGAAAAATACATAAGAAAGTCACACACAATTTCATTGGGATGGAAACCTACACACAGAATCAGTAAATCATATGGTCCTGTTATCAGGTAAATTTTCCCTGAAATGAATAAAAACAGGCAAGGCCATGCTGCTGTATCTTTACCCATTTTGACTGACAGCTCTCAGGACCCGTTTTTTTGGCAGGCGATTAGCAACTAATAGTGATTTACAGAATTGAACTTCACAACTCACACAGAATTATAAAGCAGGTATGTTTATTGCGACACGAAGTGCGAGGTGGATCGCTCCTCCTAACTCACACACCGAGAGCTTGACATGCTGAATATTTATTGTAAACAAACATACATATTCATCAGATTTCACAAGCATAGGTGGACTTATAACAATTAATTCCAAGATCTCATTAATACTATTCCACTCCCCTCTGCACCTGCGCGCTGCCATCTGGTGGTCTTGGGCCGGGGTCTTCTGGATGAAGTAAGATGTCTTCCTCGCTGAGCATTTTTCAACTTTGGCTCAGTTTCCCCAACTGAAAATCTAGAGTCTTTTAGAGACTAGTTGAATAAGTTCCTGTCAGACAGTCATCTTGAGGGAAAACGGTCTCTGATTTTAAACAATGTGCTTCGGTTACCTATTCTATTTTGTATTTCAGTTTAACTGGCAAGAACAAGAACATTTCAGTTCCCTATTCTAAGTTAAGACTATCAATACATAGTTTGAAGAAAACTCATAACCCTTTCCTCAGTCCATTACTATTTCTCACATCAATAGCACATTTATATGAGATATTACATGCACTTGCTGCACAAAAGAAGAATCTATAAAGGCATTGTTGAATCTAGCTCCAGGGTTCTGAAATTATTCATGATAGATTTCCCAGTTCCTCTTGTAGATTTCTCAAATCAGAGCCATACTTAGGAGTCTGATACAGCACTGTGGGCATGACCTTGTCAAGCAGGAAATCACTTAGAAAAGAGAAGGGATCAGAGACTCAGGGATTCTATTTTCTATTTACATCAAAAAGAACTTTGAAATACAAAGCAACTGCGAATAAAAATAGAACACTTACTTTAGGTAATGTGAGAGTTGATTAATAACTTAGACAATGTCATTTATCTGAGATTCTGTTTATGAAAACCAGGAATAATATGAACTCAACAATCAGCTTTAATTAGGGTGGTCTTCTTCCCTTGCTATGAGAAAATAAGTTTGCTTTTTTATCCATAAAATCTGTTATTTTTTTAATAGTGGCCCAAGTACAAATAACAAAGCCCAATCCATTATCTTATTTTCTCTTACGAAAAGTTAATGGCAAAATACCAAATAAAGTGTAATGGTACTCAGTGACAGGTAATGGGCACGCACTGAAACACAAGACTGTAGGAAAATTACCAAAATTGGGGAAAATGAGGAAATATGGCTTTGCAAAGTTCAGCTCAGAGGCTGTACTATCGCAGCAGCTTTGACAGTTGCCGCTCCCGGGGTGAGACACAGTTGCTGCTCCCAGGGAAACAGACAAGGTCGGTAAGAATGCAGTGCAATATCCTTGAAATGGGGAGTAGAGTGGTATGGAGGTACCAAGGCTCATCCATGTTATCAGGAGCAAAGATGACCGCATAGTTACCATCAAGAAAGGTGGATGGCAAATGTTGTCTCCACAATGATGGTGAAATCGTGTCCTGTGTCTGAACTTTGCTCATTATAATGTCCTTAACAGTAAGGGACCACAGAAAGAGTTAAAGAGTCTTCTTCAAATTCTGCATTGTCTTAACATAGAATACGAAACAGATATGTTCTGTCTTTGCTAGTTAAACTGTAACACGATGTTTAAAATCAGGGACCCTGGTCCCTCAAGAAGATCAATGTCTGATAGGAACTTGTATCAACTAGTTTCCAAAGGACTCGAAATTGCCAGCAGGGGCACCCAGGTCAAGGGTGATTATTTACAACTAGAGTAACTCAAGCTCCACCTAAAGTAAATAAACAGTATAAATTGGCAAAAGAGAAGGGAGATATTTGGGAAGAAGCTCCCATTGAAACGGCTGGGATCAGTCCATAGGATGGATCTCTCTTCTCCCCCCCATAGGGACGCCTATTTGGTAAGAACTCTGTGTTATGCGCATTTACTTATTAACATCTTGCTAGCTACTTAGTATTACCACCTATCACTTATTGCAAATCAAATCTGTTTCCACAGTCAGTCACTGTCACCGGCTACCTCCAATCTCCATCCTGTCATGAGTAATAAATTTCTTGATATAAGTTTCCAGAAACTGATTAGAAGGGATTTGGCCTAAAGTGCTGCTCATCAAAGGGTCCTTGAATAGGTTGGGTGAACACCCTCTGACTTGATGGGACTGCACAGGGAGGGCAGGTGGCTCAGATGCAAAGTCTCATCCTTCTTGGGAAGCGGGTAGCCTAGTCTCCGTGACCACTATGAGTGCGGCGCTACTTTTTCAAGGGTCCCTGAATAGGCTGGGTGAACACCCTCCAACTTGGTGGGACTGCCCAGGGTGTGCAGGCAGGTTGGATAAAAGGGTCTCATCCTTCTTGGGAAGCGAGTAGACTACCTGGTATCTTAACATGACAAAGACATTTCATTTAAATTTGAGAAAAAAGAAATCAATTTTAAGAGAGATCAAAATGTGTAATAGGCTGCCCAGAAAGGCTGTGGAGTCTCAAACTTCGCAGATAGTCATTCTCCAAATGGAAATGGTCTGAGATAACCTGATCTGGTTTTGCCGATTATCCCAGCCCCTTGCTTGGAGTAGGGAGGTTGCCCTAGAATATTGCCAGAAGCTCTTGCCAGTCTCAGCAGCTCCATGACTCTGCAATTCTAAGAGATCGTCTGCACCTAATGCTGTTATTAACTTCAGGGCTTAGTAAAGATGCAAAACCATTTTACTTCAAACCTATTGGAAAGAGACCTAAATGTGCCCTTCCAAAGTCCTCATCAAGTGCATCTGCGTACAAACATGCCTAGGCTCCTTTGCTTTCACTCCAGAAAAGTCATCAGACCTAAAGCCATGCTGTTCAGCCATCTTGCCGGAACACCTAAGAAACAGTTCAGCTGCAGTAGACTGAGATGCCCAACTCCCACATTAGTGCTGGTACCCCTGTTTAAATCAGAATACTAGTGTGATGAGTAGCATGATTACACTGTGCAAGACACACCTTTGAAGGCATATAAGTTCCTCTGCTTCTCATGCAGGCTTCTAATGACACAACATCCTGAAAAAATGAGCATTATAGAATCACAGAATCATAGAATAGTTAGGGTTGGATAGGACCTTCAGATCACCTAGGTCCAAACCCCCTCCCATGGGCAGGGGCACCTTGCACTAAACCATGTCACCCAGGGCACTCTTCAGCCTGGCCTTGAGCACTCACTGCCAGGGAAGGCTCATTCACACCGCTTCTTTGGGCAAGCTCTTTCAGCAACTCATTACCCTTGCAGTAAAGAACTTCTTCCTTATATCCAGTCTAAACGTCCCCTGTTTATGTTTTAACACATTACCCCACGTCCTATCACTACAGTGCCTAATGAAGGGTCCCTCCTCAGCATCCGTGTAACCCTCCTTCAGATACTGGAAGGCTGCTATGAGGTCTCGATGCATTCTTCTTTTCTCCAGGCTGAACAGAAACAACTTTCTCAGCCTGTCTTCATACAGGAGGTGCTCCAGACCCCGATCATCATCATGGCCCTCCTCTGGACTTGTTCCAACAGCTCCATGTCCTTTTTATCAGGAGATATCTTTCCCATTGCTTTTGTACTTGTGTAAAACTGTGAATTAATACAGCTTTTAAAAGTGTGAATTGCTACAGATAATGTCCAACAAAGCAAAACACTCTTTTTTATCAAGTCAGGGGGAAGAAAAAAGAAAAAAAGAAAGAAAATTTTCCTGTCAATTTGAAGTGTGTTTTTGGGGCTTTTTGTTTTTGTTTTTTTTTCTTCAAGTGTCATTTAGCAGCCGGACAGAAACTCGGATGAGGAGCTTTTACAAGGAGTGAAAGAAAGGGTGGAAACCGTTTACCCCTCTGCTCTGTTTCCCCAAAACGGATTCTCTTTCAGAGAGTGTACTGTTCTGAAAAATCCACTTTTGCTCTAGTGGAGTTCTGTGGCATGTCATTACACTATCCCTTCTGTGTGTAAAAGATCTGTCGGAATCTTAGCTTCTTGAAATCGTAGGAACAGACACTGTGATTCTTCAAGCAGGTATGTTCCACTGTTTTGTTTCTGGTTTGCTTTCACCTCCTTGACTCAAACACTTGAAGAACAAAAATCAAATTAGTCATGGATCTGTCAAATCACTTAAAACATCTACAGATTATAAAAATGCTATTTTGTTCAGCTGCATGGGGGAAAGAACCTTTCTTTTCCTGATGCAAATTGTCCACTATGTAGAAACTGCCAAGTTACCTCATTAGATAGTTCCCCTGGTCTTTTTGTCTGCCTCATAGAAAGTGAAAAATAAGCACGAATACTTGTTTTATTCTTTTCCTCGTGTAAGTGGTTTTTACTTTGTTCTGTTTTTTTTGGCATTTGTTCTTTCTTTTAAAGAATATCCCATTTATTACAAGCTTGCAGCCCCAGATTAACGTCATGGCATTTCATCTCACATCTGTAAGTCTGCGCTCTTCTGAAATACAGCCCGAAAGAACTTATCACTACTTTCCACTAGTAATTACAGACACCTTTCTCCTTTCTCTGATTTCCAAATTGCCTGCAAATTTTAAGCATCCGGAGCAGCTTTCCACTTGACATGGTCACATCTCCCTTTTAGGAGAGGCTCCAATGCAAGAGGAACATAAGAGAATGAGGAGCTCAGTGTACATATCCTGAGGTAGTCATGATACTTTGAAGCATAGGAGTGCTGCTGATGAAATTGAGTCTGAGAGTCCCCTGGTCGCCTGCAGAGTGTTTTCTTCATGAACAAATTTTGTGCAACTTCCTCGTTATTGCTTTCACCCTATTCTTTCAAAGAGTTCTCACTCAGATTAGTTTGATGAGCTGAGACAGTTCTTATTCTTTGGACAGTCTACAAAAGCAAAGGGAATGACAAATATCAGTACTGCATCACTGAGCAGCAGTTGGTAAAATAGTACTGTATTCTTCTTGTTACGGCTAGTACTTCCTTTAATTAAATATGTCTTTTAACATTTTTACATTTGTGTTTACTTGGAACCATATGAACACATCAATCAAAATAATAAATTCCTATATATAGGTATTTTTCCCCAGGGAAACATCAGGCAAATGGCCATCTCAGGCTTATCAGTACTCAGGAATACAACAATGCAAGTCGTAAGTAATTTTTCTTGCCACTGCCATAATCTCACTGATATGAGTGAATGATGGCAGAAAAGTTGTAGTCAGCAGTTCCTGAAAGGATGTATTGTGCCTAGTCAAATTACACTAGATTTAATGGGACAAGTAGTAAATAGGATTTATTAACACAAGAATTTCCCTAGTAAAAATCTAAGACTAGTTGTCACTAGCAATCAGACACTTCACACAAAAGACCTTTCAGGCTGTCTGAAGCAGGCAGGATTGGAAAGCTTCATCTGCTGATTTAGAGAATAACAGGCCCTCTTCTACTCATTTCCAACAACATGACTCACTTTGAAATAGCTCTCATTGGACACTGTGTCCTGAAAATAAAGGAGATTTATGCCATCTCCACCATCATGGGCTGACTGAGTTTCCCTTCTTCCCTCCCAGCTAGAGATCACCTGGATTACCATGACCAAGTAACATAAACAATGCCACAGGTCACATAGTTTTCATCCCATACAAATGAACTTATATTCTCTTTGACTTCCTGTAAGAAGCTTGAAATGCCCACTTTTTACAGACCTGTCCAATACAGAGTCTTGTAATGTGAGCAGGTATTGTCCTTAGGAACTCACCTCTTGAGTAAGTATTGCCTTGATTTACAGAAGAACTTTTTTTGTAAACGGGAAATGAAGCAAATTGTATCTGAAGGAACACAAGGAGAAGATGAAGCCAACCCATGCTGATGTGCCCTCACTGAATCTTTCCAACAGGTAGAAAAATCATCTCTTGGTAGCTCCTGCTCAGAATAAAAGACTCAGACATCATTTTAGTGTGACTCAATAGCAAAGATGTCTGCCTCCCACCCTAAAACATCCATTTTCCTCAAGTATCCTGGCTCTTTTCTCTCTGACAGGCGTGTGCTGTAATAACTTTTTGATGTAAAAGCGATTCTAAATCTATTTAAGTTTCTGAGAACCAAATAGCAGCTCTCAGGTCTTGATAAAAATGGAAACAATTTTTCTATATTTCAAATTCCACGTACCCACGAAACACTGAGAAAGCTGCTGTTACTACATGCTACAAGAAAGCTATACCTCTAAACATGCCTGCAGAAGATAGTTCTTTTCTGGGGAGAACAGGTTAATGAGATGATCAGAGGACGAAGGGAGCATAACTGCTGTCTTGAGGTGCATAGTGAATTCAAGCACAGCCAAAAGGATGTCATTTTAACCCACTTAGACTAGCATCTCAGGTCAGGACACCTGATCCAAACTAGACAAATTTCATATCACAACATATCATGCCCTAATGGAAGTCCTAGATCACTGCTCAGTTCAGGCTGGGTGTCGGTCGCAGGTGGTGAGCTGTTGCATTCTCTTTCCTTGTTATTTCCCTTATCATTATTATTATTGGTGGCAGCAGTAGTGAATTTGTGTTATACCTTAGTTACTAGACTGTTCTTATCTCAACCCATAGGAGTTACATTCTTTCAATTCTACTCCTCATCCTTCCAGGAGCAGGGGGGAAGGGAGTGAGCAACAGTATGGTTCTGAGTTACTGGCTGGGCTTAAACCACTACACTGCCTCATACCAGTGTCCATCCATTGACCACAAGCAGCTCTCTCTGTAGGATGTGGGGTGGTGCTATGCTCTCCTTTGTGTCCTTTATTCCATAAACAAAAAACAAACACAAACAAAAAAAAAAAGAGAAAAGGAGAATATGAAAGGAACGAAGAAGGAGTCTGACCCTCCTCAGTGATACCCAGTGACAGGACCAGAGGTAATGGTCAAACGCTGCAATACATGAAATTTCACATGAACATAAGTGCACAACTTTTTTTTTTCTGACTGTAGGTGAATAAGGAAACAGGCTGCCCAGGTAGGCTGTGGAGTCTCCAACATTGCTGACATACAAAGTCAAACTGAAAATGTTCCTTGGCAAACCTCTTCCGGAAGAACCTACTTGAAGAGATGAGATAGACTATCTCTAGTTTTGCCAGCCAAACTTTTCAGTAAATTTGTGAACCTGTGATTCCGTAAGCTGGAGCACAGTATGGAAAATCTCTTCACTCCAGCCTACAGCCCCCACCCCTCCCCACTTTCAGCATTTGAAAAGCAAACACTTCATTATACCGATAGATATTGCATAGTATGATTATTCTACCTGTTCAATTTAAGAGCTTAAGCTCATTTTACAGTATTATAGAAACAGTGTGGAAAACTTCTGGGTTTATTTAAGGCAGAAGTAGATTCTGATGTGTGTAAACAGGCATGTACACATACCATCTTCTAGAATGTTTAGTTTACAAATCACCACCTTTCATGGTTCAGCAATGGAAGATACTTTTCAAAGCAGAGTATTAAGAAAGAAAACATAGTTCCACGTATTCATTACATGTTGCTACAGAGTCAAAAATTGCAGAATATGACCCATAGCAGTCTTTCTCCAAATATTCAGCCTGTTCTTAATATGTCTGCTTCATGAAGTGATGGCTCTGACCTCCAAAGTAGATCATGCCCATTTTAGAATTCAACAGCTTTATATCAGTGTATAGCAGATTTTGAAAAAAATTCCCCACAACTACAAAAAAAATCCCAAAAGGCTTCTTAACTGTATATACATGTCAAATTTAGCAGATTCAGGAAAAAAAAAAAGAAAAAGGAGGGGAGGAGAGGGATGAGCAAAGAAGTGACAAGAAAATGAAACTAAAGTTGTATTTTCAGTCAAACGAAACAGAGACAAATTTGTCTAAAAGTTTTTGTTTGTTTTTCTAGAAAACAGCATAAAAAAGAAAAAGTCAATTTCATGCTTACCTAGAATTAGGTCACCTGCATAATTACTCATAATTACTTAGTAATTACTGCAAAATATATTGGTGTATATTTGATTACTTATACAAGTGATAGTTTAGGAACACTAATCCACGTTGTTTACCATCCCTGTGATCTGAATGTGGGTGTTTCTCTCATGAACTGTCTCCAGTTCTAACCCTCTTGTGTTATCTCCAACTTTTCAAAACCTACTGGTCTCTTGATGACATGTCTTTTTATCCTAGTACCTGCAAATCAGTTAATAGCTTTTATTCCCGTTGTTCAGATGCTCCATTTCATATTATCCTTAAAAAACCAAACAAACAAACTGAAAACAAAAATAAAAAAACAGATGGTTTTCTAGCTCAATATTGGTCAATTACCTTAACAAATAGGCCTTCGAAATTCCTATACTAACCATACATAATTTGGATTCTGTGTAGGCATTTCCACTTATGTAGGTCATTTTTTCTCTTTGCTTTTACCAGTCTTTTGTATGACTAACCTGCTATTGTCTCTGCTGTCTGGTCACTTATCAGAATATCTCATGTGTTAGGACTTTCTCCTGCTAATCATGCTAATCAAGCTAAACCAAGCCTGTAATTCTGTTATGGTCCTGTAGCTTAAATGTTGAAAACCACTCCTGCTCCACAGCCACTCATATCAGTCTCCGAGGAGGTGGAGGTTTTGTCTAATATGGATAAATCATTCAGATGTTCTAAAACACAGGTAAAGTAGCAAAAAACCTGCAAAACAGTCCACTTTAAACCAGAGACCTAAAAGGAAAGGGAAAACACTTGAAAAACAATATGAGCATAATCAATTATCTATAAACTTTCTTTACCTACATGTACTTGTACAGAATGCCTGTCCAAACCTTGACCTATTGCAAGTATCCATGTTCATTTTATCTGAAGTATTTTGTAAATTGTCCTCTAAAATTAGCAGATAAAGGCATATAATATGATGTAAGAGAAACATACAAAATAAAAATACTGCATTCCTTCAAAATTGCACCTAAAAGCTTTTTTCTAAGAGCCTATAACAACAAGACTTACCCGATCTGAGGTTAGAAAAACATACTTTGAATTACACTGTGATTTCCATTTTATTATGGAAATATTTATTATTGTGCAGAAGCTCCAGGTAATGTAAATTTCTATTTCTGTTCTAAATTTTATTCTTCCCATTCACTTCTGTTCCAATGAGCTTTAATTATTTCCTTTGTTCTCACATCTAGGAAAGCAGAGGGATTACAAAATCTTATATGAATTTGAGGAAAGAACACAGTTTTTTGTAGGGGAAACGCATAAAAAATCTTTGAATATAAGATTTACCCAGAAGGTAAAGAGCGGCATTTGTCTCTGAAACTAGATTCATGAAACTGGGTATTAGCTTATTGATGTAGTATTTTTAAGGCCCACAATTGCACTTGAAGAAGAGACCAAAGCCAGTCCCATACATGTTCTGTCTACTCTAAGGACCCTCCCTGCTATCGCTGAATTTCTTCCCAGAACCAGTATAAAGGATTAGTGTCTTCAAAATTCTGGTAAATATTTGCTGCTAAACCATGTATGGCAAGGAAACCATGACAATACACAGGACTACATTAAGCTGCAGGCCCATCCACCTGTTTCACAACTTTACCCTTTCTGCGGCAGATACAGGATACTATAGATGAAACTGAAAGACTCCTTAGTGAAAGATGAGAGATGATCCCTCTTGCTCTCCTTAAGTCTCTGTTTGCAGTAGCATCATCTAAGTCTGCATAGCTGAAGATGGATTCAGGTCAGAAGCCAGATGTTAAGCTTTCCTTCCAGAGTGTACATACGATAAGCACTTTATGATGAGAAGAGACTTGATAGAAAATGTGGTTTAGAACAGTTCTCAATGATAAATTGCAAAATCCAGGTTGAAATGCCCCACTGCGTTTCACTCTGATCTCATTCTTCTCCATATCTTAACTAGCAGCTTTAATAGGACAACCTGCGAATGCTGTAGCCAGTACAAAAGTATGAGCAACACATATATCAGCCATCTGACCAGAGGAGCCAAAATCACAACAGAAGACATAGTTATTGAGTTTCAAGAATAAGGAAGGAGAAGTTAAATATGCAAGTAAATGGTGAAGTACCAGTGAGCCAACGGGAAGGCAGAAAACTCTTCTTAGTTATATTGGATAAAAAACTATGTGAATGTGCATCAGGGAGATGAGACATAGCCAGCTTTGGAATGTATGCACAGAGTGCTGTACCTGAGGGATGGAAGACAATTAACTCCCTTCTGGTCCATTCATAGACAGAGCAATCAATATTTTTCCAGTGAGATTCCTGAATCAAGGAAGATGCAGAGAAGGAAGGTGAATGGAAATTAAATGCCCAATTTATGTATGGGACAGACACAAAACCCTCTGTTTTCCTTGAAGATTACAGTCTAATAATTCCTTCAGCTGATTTGCCTGTTGCCTCTTCTTAAACTGCTACGTCCTCTCAGCATCCTCATTTCCAGAGACTTTTTAGTCTCTGACAGACATCTGTGAAACAGCCTAAATTTATGGAGTGAAATTATCAACTGACCACAATACATAAAGACACCAATCCAGAGTTCTCCGGGAATAAGAGGGTTCTTCACATTTCCTCCACAGGAATTTGCATTAAGGTTTCCTCTACAAGAGGAATTTTGTGGAGTATACTTAAGGATGAAATTCATGCCGTGAGAAAATACATTCATATTTTGTACAGCCTTGCATGATGAGGCTCCCAACAGTCAGCGTGCCTTTTAATGCTTTATCACAGCACCTGGTGCCTGAATAAGAACTAAATTGCATGCTGCCAACACAGCTTATTTGCTTTATTGATTGAGAGATGGATGAGTGAGAGACCCAAAATGTTTGTATTTCATGTAATTCAGATTTTTGCTTCGAAGGTGACATTTCTTCCCACCTATACATTTTTTCCAGAAAAACAGACCAAGAATCTGTCATGATTTGCAAGTACCTCCACTCCTTTTCCACCATTTCACTTGTTTGCTTACATGTGGGCGTGCTGTGGCACAGATTTGGCTGAATTGTGACAGTCACAAAATAATCATGTGCTATATTCCAGGCCAGCTGACAACAAGGCAATTACTTTTGTTAACAGACAGGGACCTCTATTTGTACAGAAAGTGTCCACAGTGTGTTTCTAGCCCTTAGAAATCAATTCTGTGAGAATGGAAATACATTTTCAACTCTGCCCAAGCCTACTTTGCCTGTATGTGATCTTATGCCTGTATTATTTCTAGAAATCATAGAATAATAGAATCAGCTGGGTTGGAAGAGACTTTTAATATCACATCCAACCATTCCCACAGCACTGCTAAGGCCACTACCACTAACCCAGGTCACTTGAAGGCCTGGTCTACGCTGTTTGTGAACACTCCCAGGGGCTGTGATTCCACCACTGCCCTGGGCAGCCTGTTCCAATGTCTGACCACCGTTTTGGGGAGAAATTGTTCCTAATATTCAGTCTAAACCTCCTCTGGTGCGGCTTGAGGCCGTTTCCTCTTGTCCTGTCACTTGTTCTTTGGCAGAAGAGTCCAGCCATCTTCTGGATCCATCCTCCTTTCAGGTAGTTGTAGAGAACGATAAGGTCCACCTGAGCCTTCTTTTCTCCAGACTAAACACAACAGATCCCTCAGCCACTCCCCATCACTGTTGTGCTCCAGGCCCTTCACCAGCTCTGTTGCCTTTCTCTGGACCCTCTCCAGCACCTCAGTGTCTCTCTTGTAGTGAGGAGACCAGAAATGAAAAAAGGATTCAAGTAACGGCCTCACCAGTGCCCAGTACAGAGGGGTGATCACTGCCCTGGTCTTGCTTGACGCACTACTGGTTATATAGGCCAGGATACTTTAGGCCTCCTTGGCTGCCTGGGCACATGCTGACTCATGTTGAGCTCTGTCTAACAGCACTCCCAGGTTCTTTTCAGCCAAGCAGCAGTCCAGCCACTCTGCCACAAACCTGGAGGGTTTTTATGGGGCAGCTGCTGCACAAATGCAGGATCTGGCACTTTGCTTTGTTAAACCTCATAGCACTTGTCACAGCACATTGATCCAGCCTGTCCAGATCCCTCTGCAGAACCTTCACGCCCTACATCAGAACCTTAGGAAGGGACCTGCAGGAGAATTTAAAAAACAGTCACTCACATCCAGCATCCCAGATGGACAAAGCCAATTGAAAATTCAAATAGACTGCAGTAAGCAATGCAAGGTCAGGCATGCTTTCAAAGGAGAAAATTGCTTTGGTTTGTTATGATTTAGTCTTGACAACTCCACAACAGCTACTTTTTATCCTTTTAATATGCTCTTATGAGCTTGTAAATATATTAACTATGTGCCTACGGATCTTTCTTCAAGCCGAATTTGTTCCCCATGGTCTCATTTTCCCTTTTTACAAGAAATAGAATGCTGGACCTTCTCAGGCTCCTGGGGTTTTCTTCAGTCTCTGACTTGTTAAATGTTGCATTGTGGGCCTCATGAGGCTGTAGAAATAAAATATGGTAGCAAAGAATTGTATCTTAAGAGCTGCTTAACGAATCTGGAAACTCCTCATGCCCCAGTCAAATCAGCGATAACGGTCTGTCCTTGTATCCCAGGTAATTTTTAGTTTTCTGTGGTTTAAAAAATACTTGCAAAGCAATCAGATGGGACAGCACCGGCAGTAGTATTGTGAATGAATGCATTTAGGGTTAGCACATACCAGACTATTCAGGCAGCCAGAGACTTGGATTTAGTCCCTATTTCACAGCTCTCTTGTAGGAAATTTTTTCTGATGCAATACAGTAAGTAGGTACCTACCTTTCAACCACATATGTTGTAAAGCATTTCCTCAAGATTCACTGAGTAACTGAATGTTTGCAGCTAAAAAAGACTCACTTATCCAAACCTGTGAGTCTCATGGGTTGCTATCAAATTCCTGGTCCTTGACCTTAACACTGAATTAACTGGATGGAAGCAATGAGTTTCTTTCCACTTCACTGAACTGTTTCTGTTCTTTTTCTCCCAGGCATTACTTTTCCCAGAAACTGTTCAAGTAGAGGGACTGCAATCGTAATTATAGCCTGTGACTGAGGGATTGTATATAAACTCATAGGATGTCTTGGGTTGGAAAAGATGTTTAAAGAACATCAAATTCCCTTCCTGTGGGCAGGGAAATCTTCCACCAGATCAGATTTCTCAAAGCCCATCTAACCTCAAACTTCTAAAGATGGTACATCCACAGCTGCTCAGAGCAACCAGTACTGCTCATCATAGAAAATTTCCTCCCTATATCTAAACCAAATCTAATTTTTTATAGCTTAAAAACATTTCCTCTTGCGCTATTTTCACAGGCCCTAGTAACAAGTCATTCTCTGTCTTTCTTATAAGACTTGTCTATATATCAAAAGACTATGTTGAGGTCTTCTCAGTCATTTCTTATCCAGGGTGAGCAACCCCAATTCTCTCAGCCTTTACATTCAGAAGAGCTGCTCCAGCCCTCTGATAATTTTTGTGCCCCTCCTGTTGACTCCAACAGCTCCATGTCACTCCTGTGTTGCTGCTCCAGAGCTGGATGCAGGACTGCAGGGGGGTTCTCCCCAGAGCACAGCAGAAGGGGAGAATCCCCTCCCTCAACCTGCTGCTCACTCTGCTGGGGATGCAGACCAGGACACAGGGTATTTATGGGGTGCAAGTGCACACTGTGGGTCATGCCCAGCATTTTTCCAGCTTTACCCCAAATTTCTCTCCACAAAGGCACTCTCAATCCCTTCATTCCTCAACCTGTATTGATACGAGGGTTTGCTCTGTTTTCCATTGGAAACAAAAGAAAATCCTAGTTGCCCACAAAAATTAGAATCAGGTCTTCTGTGTGTTTTTAAGTTATAAAGAACCACACACTTTCATGCAGAGGCATGCAGAAAGAATAAATTCAGAACTCTCGTAATTCTCACAGATTTGTGCATAACCATAGATGTTCAAAATTTGTATCTGGATCTAGGGAATTAATTTTACCCCAAAATCTTCTGCTCTGCATTTTTTGCAATTTTTATGCGTGCTTTTAATGTTATAAATATTCTTTTATTTTACAGGAAAATAGGAAGTCATATGACAAATAAACTTCAGTAGGTAGCAAACAGTGGCAAGATTCAGAACTTTAAAACTTCTTAAAATTTTCTAAGGGAGAATGAAAAAAAAGAGTTGCAGCAAAATCTGGAGCTCAATATTTAATTTTCTGAAGTTCCTTTCCTGAGGAAATTTTCTGGAATGTTTCTTTACAGATTCGGAATCAGAAGAATGCAGAAAATTTGTAAAGATCTTGGAACTAGAGCCAAGAAAAGAAAAATGAACGGACCACGTTGCGTCATCAATAACTAACACACTGCCAGACACTAATGGCTCTCTCCTTTGCCCATTTCAATATCTACCATAAAGTAATTGAAGATTGATTATTTAGTGCATTTTCAGTGTTTTCTTTCCCTTTTCTTTTTCCCCAGACAACATGTACTTCGTGACATTTTCCTATGAAAGCAGTTTGCTGTAGTTTCACATAATTTGGCAACTGGCACCTCCTGACAACTGTCATCTTCTCATATGCTGTAGAGCACTAAAGCTACAGCACTCATTTGTGCATTATGGTTTGTTTCTACCAGATAATTGGTAATGCAAGGATTACAGCATACAGAAATTTGGCTGAGGGCAGAAGCAACAGGACTGGGGTCTATGTAAAAGAAGTTAAGGGTTTAACACATACCTGAAAAGTTGTACTCTGGAAAATTGCTAAAAGCAAAAGCTGTCTCTTTGAACTGTCTAAAGCGATTCAGCTCCCTCTAATTTGTTCTTTTGTTTAGAAAACCGAAATCTGTGCTATTCTATCATAACTACAGAAGCCCGCAGCAGTCTTGGGTTACAAAGAGAAGACAAGTGTAAATGGATGGTGAAATAACAGAGCAAGAGCTAGTTATTCTGCAGCTATTTGCTTTTAGTGACCAGCAAGAAACAGCTCACTAAATAAGAGAAGAATTTAGCTACTTAGATATTTTTCACAGCACAGAAAAGGAACATCATGCAGCTGTTGCTCTTATCACACAGTCTGTTCTGGTAGTGGTTTATCATGGAATAAATACTTATGGAACATATTCAGAAGATTTTTTTCAGATTCCAGGTATTTTGATTTTTCTGCCTATGAATGTTTTGAAATGAACACTGTGGCACTGTGTATAGGAAGCGTGGCATCTCTCAAATCAGCTGCACATAAGTGTATTAAGGGGTGTAGTAAGTACTTACACACTTCTGTGTGTAAGTAAGGGGAGATGGAAAGAGACAAGTAAGGCTATAGACTATGGCCAAGGTAGCAAAGTAGTTCAATGTAAGTGAGAGTCAGAGAGATTCCAAAGGACCTCAAATCATGGCCAAACATTCTTTTCCAATTATGTCAGTGTATTTCTTTGAGTTGAGAAACATGGGTACGGTTTTTCATGGTACCCAAATATCTCCCTTCTCTTTTGCCTATTTATACTATTTTACTTTTACGTGGAGCTTGAGTTACTCTAGTCATACATAATCAGCTTTGCTTGGCTCGGTTGTCCTGTCTGGCAGTCTCGAGTGCTTTAGAAACCTGTTGACGGAAGTTCCTAACAGACCTTCATATTCTTTGGGGAGCAGGGGCCCTGATTTTAAACAGTGTTTTCAGTTACCAGTTCTATTCCGTGTTACAGTTTAACAAGCAAAGACAGAACATATTTGTCCCGTATTCTGAGTTAAGACGATACACAGTTTAACTATCAAGGACAGAACATATCTGTTCCCTATTCTTAAGACAATGCAGAATTTGAAGAAAACTCTTAACTTTTTCCTTGGTCCGTTACTATCAAGGACATTATAATGAGCAAAGTTCAGATACAGGACACGATTTCACCATCATTGTAGAGACAACATTTGCCATCCACCTTTCTTGATGGTAACTATGCGGTCATCTTTGCTCCTGATAACAGGGATGACCCTTGGTAACTCCATAACATTCTATTCCCCATCTCAAGGATATTGCACTGCATTCTTACCGACCTTGTCTGTTTCCCTGGGAGCAGCAACTGTGTCTCACCTCGGGAGCGGCAACTGTCAAAGCTGCTGAAATATTACAGCCTCTGAGGTAAACTTTGCTAAGCCATTATTTCCTCATTTTCCCCAATTTTGTTTATTTTCCTACACGTACCTGAGAACTTAGTACCCTTTTAGGTCTTCTGGCAGACTGAAAAGTGCTGCCTGTAAGCTCTCAGAAATTTCTGTAAGAAATCTGAAGAAATAACCAAATGCCAACTGTCTTCCCAAAATTAC
The DNA here is from genome assembly GCA_009867235.2 of Psittacus erithacus. NCBI lineage: Eukaryota > Metazoa > Chordata > Aves > Psittaciformes > Psittacidae > Psittacus > Psittacus erithacus. The sequence goes on along the minus strand of WYDI02022042.1, from coordinate 58,231 downwards.
GCAATGATAAAAACAGTGCTTGAACATAGGTCTCAGAAGTCCAGGATGACTTCCAGATTTCTCATCTCTTTCCTCAATCCCTCTCTGATCTCTCTTTAAACTGAGCTTATTGTGGAAAATTAGGTTTGCAATGCTTTCCCAGTCCCAGATTTTTGGAGTGATGTGGTCAGTTTCTCCTCTGATCTGATGCTTGAGGATATTTTCAAGTCTTTTTGAGCATCTACAGCATAGTAAAAGCATTTTGCCAGACCTTCATTATCACAAGCTTTCTCACAGATGTATCAAGCAGTTACATGAGCAAATAGAACAATTTTTTGTCAGAGCCACTGAAACTATGCGCTGTCCAGCTGCCCCTTTTCAGTCCTCATCTCATTTCATTAAACCATATTCCACATACAGTCTGACACACTCGAGCAGGTAATTTGCTTTGTCTTAAGGAATTTCTCCTTATTGGTCAAGTTTCCTTTAACAATTTTCTTCTGTGACTTGAGTGTCTTTGCCTCAAGATACATTTTGAGGGACTCCACAGTTCACTGAGTGACAGGGTGCCAGAATTTGCTTTTCTAGCTCCTTGACATGTCACAGCAACATCATGAGTCTGCAAAGACTTTTTGGCTGTAGAAAAGGTGAATTCTACATACTGAAAAAAAAAAGCAACATCCTTCATCTACAGTAATAGCAAATCCTGTTTTTCCATCCTGCTTGAAACACGTGGATAAAATAAGTGCTTAGAAAAACAAGTGGGTGTTGTAGACAGAAAAAGTGCAAATGTAACTTTTCTGTTACAAAAGAATGAATATTCTAAGAAATGCTGTGGCTGGGTGAACTCTTCTCAGAGTTTTGAGCGTGGACACTGTTCCAGCATCCTTGTGTTAAACTTGCTTCAGTTCTGCAAGACTTCAAGATATTTTTCAACAAACAATACAGAAAAAAAGCATGTAAGTACTCAGAAACAATTTCAGTTCAGAAATGACTGTGCTGCTTTTTTACCTTTCAGGGAGACTGAACTACCATCCTCTGTGTGGCTGCAGCATGCCAACACAACAGTTCAAAGCTCCTCCGTTGTATTCCAGCGGATTTGCCACTGCAACAAGTCCATGTCACCTGACTCACATAAATACCCAGAAACAACAAAGCAATGCCAGCACAGGCTTCAGATAACAAGTGCAAAAGAGCCAAAACTGAATCTTGTATCAAAACCCACTGACTGTAGCAACCTCACCCTATTGAAACATCCTCAAAGAAAAAGTCTTTGCATCTATACTGACTACTCTATTTTACCTGAAACCAGGTGGGAAACATTGAGAATTTAATAAATTGACGCAGCAGGTTTGAATGTTTTCTGTTGCTTTTTGGTGAATTAGGGCTCTTTCCTTAAAGGATCTTGATACTTTTTCTGTCTTTTCTCCAGGTAATTTTAGGTTAATAACCCATTGTTGGATTGTCAAGGAAAGGCAATGCAGTCTTTTTCGACTCTGGGGTGTCACATTTCCAAATGTGATATTCGAACTATAATTGAAAAACAAATGTGCTGGACTGAAGCTGCACATACATCTTATGTCAAGCTGTTCAGTTAGAGGGGGTAGACTGGCCCTTACTAGCTTGAAAAGCTAGCACAGGGTGGGTGTGTTAAAAATAGGCTTCCGGAAAAAGGTTCTTTCTGCATGCTTCAGAGGTGAAATCGTCATTCTGCAGTCAGATCTTTTCTCCTGTCTTCTGAACACAGTACGCACGGACCTCATCAAAGAGATCATGTCATCTTCCCTGCTCCATGACACATGTTGTGAACAGGAAAGGCAAGACACTGAAAGCTTCTCTTAATCCATTCCAAAGAAGGAAACCAAGATGCAGGTAGTTACTTGTAGACCATGTCCAGCTTGTCAAGGGAGGATATTTTCCCCTTCTGCTGCACTCCTGGGAGACCCCGCCGCCGTCCTGCTTCCAGCTCTGGGACAACACAAGAGGGACCTGGAGCTGTTAGAGCGAGTCCACAGGAGGCCACAGAGATGCTCTGAGGGCTGGAGCAGCTCTGCACCAGAGACAGGCTGAGAGAGCTGGGCTTGTTCAGCCTGGAGAAGAGAAGGCTCCTCAAGGGGAGACCTTAGAGCAGCTGCCAGTGCCTAAAGGGGCTACAAGAAAGATGGAGAGGGGCTTTGGACAAGGGGAGAATGGCTGTAACCTGACGGAGGGGAGACGGAGATGAGATCTTAGGCAGAAGTTCTTCCCTGAGAGGGTGGTGAGGCCCTAGCACAGGTTGCCCAGGGAAGCTGTGGCTGCTGCATCCCTGGCACTGTTCAAGGCCAGGTTGGATGGGGCTTGGAGCAACCTGGTCTAGTGGAAGGTGTCCCTGCTCATGGCAGGGGGTTGGAACTGCATGAAATTTGAGGTCCCTTCCAACTCTAACTTTTGCCAGTGCCCCACCACCCTCATAAGGAAGAACACCTTCCTTGTATCTAACCTAGTCTCCCCTGCTTAAATTTGAACACATTTCCCTGTGTCCTATAACTACAGTACTCAATGAAGAGGATTTCTTACCCTGTAAGCTTTCTGTTCTGTTCGGTGGTGCTGCTGCTCTCCCTTTCACCAATACCACAATAAGCCATAAAATGTAAACCGTGTGGGGCAGTGGGGAGAGGGTTGCATCGATTTTCCAGACAATGCAGCAAGGAAATTGCTCTGAGGAAGCACTCAGGTATCTGTAAGAAGGCTGCCCCCTTTTCTCCTACCTGACAAAGAAACAGAGGATTAATTTTCCTTCAAGTCCTCTGACTCTTACAAAAACTTTTGGGAAGAGCACAGTCCGTTCACAGGCAGCAAAGCCGGTTTAATTCTACAAGAAAAGACTTTGCTTGTTCAACCAGATCTAACTGCGGGTTTTTGACAGCTCAGCAGCTCTGCAGTCACACTGCAGCCTCTAGAGCCTGCACTGGGAGTGGATGAACATACACTGCAGTGCGACACTCTCCTACCACAGCACTGCAATCAGCGCAGTCAGAGGGCAGCACAGAAATACAAGAGATGCTGGCAAAGTTTAGCATGCCATTGAACTGCAAGGACATTGCTGAAATAGACCTTAAGTGTTTTAATGCAAAACTCAAGTGGAGTGCTACTGCTTCAATGTCATTCCTGAAAAATTGAAATATACGCTAAAGAATTAACTCTAAGATGAACTGGGATCATGAGAAATTCTGCACTGTATTTAGCCCCACATTTTCCCTTTTCTCTACCAAAAAGCAGTTCCTGGCAAATATATCCAGCATTGAATAGCTTTGCAGGTGATACTGCAGGGAGAGCAAATAGCATGTGGAATTGCATGTCTCATGTCATACAGACAGCTGGACTGGGGGTTTTAGAATTATTTTAAAAGTATTTTTAAACTCTTTTACCTCATTTTAACTGTCTTCTCCTTGTTCACTTCCTAGCCACCTTCACATTTCTATGTCAGATAGCAGAGTTGCGCTAAGAGTGATCAGACTGATGACCTGCAATCCATACTGCAGAAGCAGGAACAAGACTGAAGCCTGAAGACTGCAGTCGTTGTTTGCCTAGCTCTATCTGAAGTGGGGGCTCACTGACAGGGCAGAAATGTTGCACATCCAGCAGATAATGGACAATAAGAGACAAAAGATAAATAAATACATGTTGCAGGAAATACAGATACTATTGAAAGACTTAATCAGTTCTTGATTGAAATACCTGAATACATGGACATGAGTATGAATAGACTTGAAAGAAATACTGGCACATACAGTCACATGAACTTGGCTAAACTCCTTCCAACATTACAGGAAATACGGACTCCTTGAACTCCTTCATCCTCCATTAAAGTCTGGGGATTTCCACCTGTATTAAGCCATTGACTTGTCTGTACTGGTATTACAAAGGAACCAAAAGGTGCAGAACAAAAGAAAACTGGAAAAACACAGCCAAGCTGCTCACAGTCAAAGAGAAGTACTGCTCCCTCTAAGACAGGTTAGAGATATTTCCTTTGTGGAAAGCTGAGGCTCCAAATGCTACTATAGTTAAAAGGTTGGCATCCTTAAATAAAAAGATTCATGCTTGGCGTTCATTCTTGGTTCTTAATGCTGAGTTGGGTCTAGTAATGAGATGCACAAGAGCAGTCAGGCACTTTCAGGAAATACCACCTAACAGATTGATTTCTCTTATAATAAGTGCTGGCATTTCAGTACCTCAAACTAGCACTATTTCTTGAGCCATTCAATAATGCTGCTTCAATATTCTCAGAACAAAAAAATCTAGCAATCTTAACATTTGCAAAATGGGGAAAACAAGAATAATGTTGACATTATGTGCAGATATGATTGCACAGCAGCTCACTGTATTTCCTCAAACCACAGGATAGACTGCTGTGAGCTATGTTCTTTGCATCTGCCTCTATAAATATTTAATTTAGTCAAGGCTGTATTCTTTTACTTCAGTTTCACAATACAGGATGTCCAGAAGCATTTTTGTTTTCTGTCTTATTTTCTCATATGGGTGTTTTTCTCCACAGATTTTATCATGCCTATCTTTGACTTCAGAAAGGAACACTGCACCTACTAACTATACTGTTATATAAAATGATGTATAGTGTATCATAGCAGTATATATATTAGTATACATACTCTCCAACAGTAACAGCAGTGCAAAGAATTATAAAATACAAGTTTTACTTGCGCTTACGTCTTCTGAATGCAGCACTAGAAGGAAAGCCACATCTCCAAAAGGATAGCAGACAGTGTCCTGCACTGATCAAGATCATCTGCTGCCATGGACCAGAATAACAGTATCTCTGTTACAGAAGCTATCATAGAAGCACCTCACTTCGTAGCTTTTCATCATGTACAGAGCCAAGGGGCTTGCCTCTCTTTAAAATCCTCTTCTGTGCCATGCCACGATTCATGCATAAGACACCAGGATCCATTCCTGCAAAACCAATTTTCCTTAGGGAACCTTTGCACATCATACCCAATAGAGCTATTGACGCCAGTCCCATTGTCCCTTCATGCACCTACAATTTAAAATTTAAAACTCACTACAGGTTACAGGAAAACATGAATCAAAATAACTCTCTACTATGTTAGTAAAAATTGCCTGCTTCTTTCCATGCACATACTAGTCCTGCCTTGCCTTCAGGTGCCATTACATCTTTCTATTTAGCGCAAGTACCTGTGGCAATGAGAGTCCCTTTCTCGCTAACACTAGGCACTATAGGAACACATAACCAACCAGTTGTAACAAGCCACTCTAGATCTCTTGGCAAAAATCCACCCCAGACTGATGTCAGCAAGACGTAGGTATAAACGTACTACTGATGCCTCTGCGAAAACAGTACTGTTGCGGCTTGCTGTTGAGCAAAGACAGCAGTGATGCTACAAGACTGCTTCATAGAGTTGCTAGCAATTTCAGTGGGAGAAAATCACAAAAAGCCAATATAGAGGCCATAAAAAATTTTTAGAAGCAGTATGCAGGGTAAGATTCTGCAAATATTTTTCTTATTAAGAACAATGACAATGGAAGTTAAACATACGTATTTTTATATATATGTTATACATATATAACATATGTGGAGATCCTGGTAAAGTACAATTGCTTGTTAGAAATTCCAAGTCTTGGTAAGCTGGTGACAGGAGCTCAAGGTACTGTTTTATAAAGCACTCCAAGATCTGAATTGCAGCCCAGGTGGGTGAACATGTTGGGAGCAATATAGGAAGTATTAACGAAGATACCAGAAACACATCTCAGAAGTACAGTCTGACAGTAAAGGAGAAAAATCAGTGACGTATTTATGGCAGAAGATGTACTGTGTCTCCTGATGTCTCCAATAGCAGCCTCATTGTCAGTCTGCCATTTTCTCTGAGAGTGGCAACCCTTGTGATAACACTGACATTGCCCACAGGCACTGAAAATGTGGCCTGGTAAAATGTATATTCTGTCTTGGGATCTTCTGTGACACTTTTCCAGATGGCACTTGCCATGAGTGCGTACCATGCAGCAAGAGGCAAATAAACACTATCACCTTTGTACACACCGAAGGGTTCATGGAAAGGTTCTTACCCAAGACCAGCATCATGCAAAGCGTACTCAATGCTGAAGCTGAACCATCGGAACAGTAGGATGATTGAGAAAAAGCTGTCATTCACATAAGGATAGGAGAAGCTGTTTGCCCCTCTGTGAAACACTGCCTCTTGTACAGCACCTGTGAAGGCTCACTTCTAACATCTGCACCATGAGCTATGCCTGACCTAGATCAGGATCCATAGAATCTTGGAATCATAAAGTAGAGTGGTTTGGATTGGAAGGGACCGTACTGCTCATCCAGTTCCAATCTCTGCCACAAGCAGAGACACCTTCCACTAGACCAGGCTTCTCTAAGCCTTCTCCAAACTGGCGTTGAAAACTGGCAGGGATGGGGGAGCCACAGCTTCTCTGGACAGCCTGTGCCAGCACCTCAGCACCCTTACATGGAAGACTGCCTCCTAAAATCTCATATCAGTCTCCCGTCAGTTTATTTTTCCCATCTAGAAGAGGCATTCCGATCATGAGTATTCTGAGCTGCTTTTATTGTGTTTGCTAATACAAGCTGAATCTCAGCATTCTAGAGAGTACGGATTCCTCCTGCAGCCTATGATGGGAGATTAGAGAGGTACAGATGCAGGTGTTGGCCGACCTCATCAGAAAAAATATCTCTTTCCAAGACTGCCCTTCGCACCACATTTCCCAGAAAGCTGGCTCCCTCAGCTGACTCCAGCTTCATGCAGATCCAGCTTCATGCCAAATCATCCTTATTCTTAAAGCCCTCATTCCAGTCCTGCAGCTTGTCAGGGAAATATTTCCTAGTGATGTTCATGCCCTTGAGCTATCTCTTTTGCAGATGGATATTCCTTGCTTTCCTTTTAATTTGCTGCTCAGCTCCAAGACCTTGTTCAGGTCTAACCATGGGGCAAGATCACTTAAGCCCTTGAAACAGATATTTTATTATTATTTTAGGTCTGTTGTGATTGTGAATAGACTGTACAAACTTGATGGGACTATTTAGCTGGACCTGACGAGCTCATTCACAACTAAGACAAAATAGACATGCATCCTCCGCAATGGAGATAGTTTTTGGGCTGCTGTCTGACAGGAAATCTAAACACATTTCCTTGCAAGAGAAGAATTGTTTAACAGAAAACACATCAAGGCAAATAGGACTGGATATAGGGCATATATCACTCAGTGTGCTAAGCAAGACATCAGAAATGGCACTGCTGCCAAACATATTCCTGCAGATACAAGAAAATTATGCCTGAGCTGAAGATACTCATAGTACCTTCCAACAAGCCTTGGTAGGGCAAGAGGTGTCAGAATGGTGCTGTTCTAAAACCAGATTCATATGGATGTAAGGAAATACAACCGGCTGAACCCTTGCTTTTGGGAAAGGTTGTATAAAGTCAAGTCCGCAAATGAGGCTATTACATGGGCAGAAATGGGAAAATGCATGCAGCTACTACACTGCTAGAAAAAGCTGATGAAAGCAGACAGAAGGAGTCATTTAATTTTCCTCACAGACTTTCCATTGTTCCTAGACTTTGAATATTTGCTGTGAGATGTGTCCATTGATTTAGTAATCACTTGGACCCTGTGAAGAAAAAGAACAAGATTCTATTTTTCTCTGGAGCTGAGCAATGTTGGGCAATTAAGAACAAAAGATTAGAGGTCCTCCATTTCACTACGTTGAAAAATGCATTTGAGATCTATCTCCCTTCACAGGCCAATGACATAGGAAAATGACTGTAATTTCTGTCTTATTTCCCTGTTCCTGCAATGTATAATCAGAGAATGAACTTAAATAGAAGCTTGAAAAAATTTATCTTTGCGCAGACATTTTTATTAACAGCATACAAGAATTTATTCAATAGCAAATCTCACACATTGTACATCCCAGCTTTCTGCAGTCAGCCAGCAGTAAAGCTAAATGAGCCCCACTCTCATGTTTGTGCACATCCATCTGATATGTGCCAGTACAAACTGAAAGATTGCCAGCGCAGATCAAGCATATAAGCCTGCAAGAGCCATTTGTTAAATGTTTTCCTAGATATGCTTTTCAAAGCATGTCTAGAAAGGCAAGCTGGGTACCAGTAAGATTTTATTTTCCTGCCCCAGCAGATCACTAGCAATTCGAAATATCCACCATAGAGAGTGGCTCAGTAGATACTAAAATGTAAATAAAGATTATTTTCAGTGTTCCTAAGCAGGTAATATAAGAATGAAAGCAGTCTTCTTAAAGAATGTAAGATAATGAAAAATGAGCAATTGCTTATTGTTTCAGGAAGCTTATTAAGCATAGAAATATCCCTTCAAAGAGAGAAAATTTTGCTCTGGTTTCTCTATTCATGGTTCAAATACTACAGACTGGGGCCTGGTTTTTACTGTATGAAAGGATGTTTCCAGAAGGGAGGGCTGTGTTTCCCTGCAGAGTCCTTGGAGCTCCTGTGATGAACTAAGCCCCAGGAATGACATTTTAGATGACATGATTATGATAAAAATATATACTGATATACACCTCTTACGTTTTTCAAAACTAGGCGTAACATTAAAAAACAGGAAAAAAACCTCTTTTTTGAAAAACTTAATGGAAGTTAACACCAGAAGGTTGTTTGAGACAACAAATGAATTTTCAAATTCAGCAGTGACTGAAATGTACTTTCACACAGTCTGGTCATGGATCAAGTAGCTTGCGCGCTAGATAGAGATGTAAGAGGTGTGAGCTTTACTCCAAATTCAGCAATTTATCTGCCTTCTGCAGCATAAAAACTGCATTTCTCCTCATGCTTCTTCGTAGCCCTTCTGTATTTACGTATAAAACTTCCCAGGACTAGGGAATAGTGCTAAGTGTGCACATGTCTAGCACAATGGGGGCATTCTATTCTAAGTCAGGGGCTGCTGAAGTAACACAATGCTTAACATATAGATGTGGATGGAGGTGGATATAGATATAAATACAGGTATGGACATGCGTGCAAGCAGAAAATATTCAGGAACAGAAATTGTACTTCTGGGTGCAATATCAAGGGCAACTGCTTCAGTTATGCTTTTGTGACTTTCCATTTTTGATCATTATGATTCTAAGACTCAGCTAGCCAAAAGAGCAAATTGTTTTTAAAATGTCACCCAATAGTTATTTTAACTAAAAGAATCTGCCAAACACTGAAAATTGTATTACTAGAAAATCAGAATCATTAATTTGATATTAAAGTGAACTTTAAAAGCAATTCCTCAGAGACAAATCTAACCTTTTTACCCAAACCATGAGAAACAGACTTTGTAGGAGCCATATTAGAGCTCATACTTCTCATTAGCTATGATGAGTGTACAGAGAGGGCACTAAGCGCCTTTGACTTCCAAAGGAAACTGGCTCAGACATATCTAGCAAGATGGAGTCTTTCAAAGCAGCAATAATTATGTTTCTGGAAATGTTATTGAATACATGATCTCAAATATCAGGTACAGGCAAGCGGGGGGATCCATCTAACTATGTTCAGCTGGGCTTTCCAAGGGAAAGATGCAGTTGAAAGTCACTAGCTGTCATTTTCCTGTTCCCAAAGCAGAGGAGATATAAGTGCTCAGTCCACCCATTCTCTGAAAATTCACACTGAAGGTCAGGCTATCTATGTTGCACTGGAAACAGGCCCAATTTCATGGTCTGTCCTGCTTCCCCAGTGGACGAATTTTATCCCTGAACAAGGCATAGGATGAAGAAGAACCTTACTCCTGAAAGCCAATTAATGGACTTTTCTTGTTTATTTCACTCTAGTGATGCCTAAGTGACAAAGCAATGAAACAGTCTCTACAAAGCATAAACGGAAAAACATTTGCATTTATTGATTAAATTTAGTGATGTCCAGTTCAGCAAGAAACAAGACAAATGGCATTTTCCGGTAACTATTGGCATTTTTAGAGTTAATTCATGAATTAACATGACATAAAAATTGCTGCAGCTCTCATTTAATTGAGAAATAAGTGAGTAGAGTGCTAGGTAGTATAACTTCTCTGAAGAGCTGCATTTACATTGCATGAGGTAACTGAACTGCATGTTATATATATATATATCACCTAGATATGCAGCGTCCAAATATTTTCATTACTTACCCAGGGAATTTGGCAAGGGGAGTAAAAGGGCACACAACAATATCCTTCACAATATTGCTCCATGTGTTTCTAACTCTGTATTCTTTCTTCCTAAGAAAATTCTCTTTCCAAGTGTGAAGGTAGAAAGGCAGATGCTGAATGGCACTATTTTCTGATGGTTCCCTTTCAAATACAGAAAAAGTGCAGGTCCCCACACCCACACATTTAGTGATTAATCACGCCAAGTGCAAGGTCCTATACCTGGGTCCAGCAATAACAGGCACAGCTACAAGTTGGGCAGAGAAGAGATTCAGAGCAGCACTGAGGAGAAGGACTTGGGGGTGCTGGTCTATGAGAATATGAACATGAGCCTGCTTCAGTGTGCACTCACAGCCCAAAAATCCAGCCGCATCCTGGGCTGCATCAAAAAAAGCGTGACCAGCAGGTCAAGGGAGGTGATCCTGCCCCTCTGCTCTGCTCTTGGGGGACCTCACTTGGAGAATTGTGTGTAGTTCTGGTGTCCTCAACATAAAAAGGACATGGAACTGTTGGAGCAAGTCCAGAGGAGGGCCACGAGGATGATCAGGGGACTGGAGTACCTCACGTATGAAGACAGGCTGAGAAAGTTGGGGCTGTTCAGCCTGGAGAAGAGAGGGCTGCACGGAGACTTCATAGCAGCTTTCAAGTGTCTGGAGAGGGGCTATATGGATGCCTGGGATGGACTGTTAATTAGGTACTGTAGTGACAGGACAAGGGGTAATGGGTTTAAACTTAAACAGGGGGAGTTTAGGTTGGATATAAGGAAGAAGTTCTTTACTGTAAGGGTGATGAGGTGCTGAAACAGGTTGCTCAAAGAAGCGGTGAATGATCCTTCCCTGGCAGTGTTTTAAGGCCACGCTGGACAGACCCTTGGGTGACATACTTTAGTGCAAGATGTCCCTGCGCATGGGAGGGGGGTTTGAGCTAGATGATCGTAAGGTCCTTTCCATCCCTAACTACGATTCTGTAATTTTATGAATTCTTAAAGCTGCCCAAGGAGCTATTTGGATCAGAAATATTTCTTTGTCTAAGCTCAGATCTGTACCCTAAAACGTTCTAAGCACATTTTGGCAGAAATGTTTCCCCATGGCATTTTTCAATGATAGTCAAGTAAGAAAAAAATGTGAAAACACAGCCAGAACCTGCCCCCTTTTCCACCACCATAATTACAGCTGTGCAGCATGCTGCAGTCTCACTGCACCTCATTTTGGACAGGCAGTCTCAAGGCCCACAGAACAAATGGATTCAAAGAGTGTTGCTGGTCAGCTGGCTGCTGCCTCCAATGAGAACTGAGCTCACATGTATTTCCTTGAGCCAGGGGCACTGTATTTGCATCTTTCTTTCCAGAGACCTCCACATCTCAATCAATTTTAATTTCGTTCAGTAAAATGTAGAATTTGGGGTGAGGAAGAAGAGATATTGAAAAGTAGCCAGGTAGAAATAGCACTTATGTCATGATATTTTATTGACTTTTTAAGAAATACGATAAAAATATGTCGCTATTAAATGGAATAGTTTAGTAGCAGAGGAAGAGCCAGACTATATCTGCCTGCCTCCTTCAGTTTCTAATCTAGAAAGGATGAGATGATGCATTTCTAAACGACGATTCAAGAAATAGATTAGAAACAGAGGCCGTGCTCTGAAGAGTCTCTGGTTGCATGTCTCCATTCAGTTAAATGCAGAGAAGGCTATAGGGCAGATTTCTTCTGGACTAGTTGGTAGTGAACTCACTGTCAGAAATTAAATTATTTAAAAATAGCCCTTCTGGCAGTATGGGCTGGGAGGAACATCCTATAGTGGTACCAGACATGCAGAAAGAAATTGTTTTGTTAAAGTAATAAAGTAATAAACTAGTGAGAGGAGTCCGGGTAAGAAAAACTATTTGCACGTGACAGAAGACAGGATACCTGTGTTTCTAGTTCTAGGGCTAAAACCACAGTAAGACATTAGGGAATAGCAGAGATCTAGGACATCAGGGGGCTGGACAAGTTTGCAGCAGAGTGCTAGATCACAGATGATCTCAAATTAACTTTTGATAAAACAGTGGTAATTTTATATCGTGAGGAAGTCCTACATATGAATGACAGGCTTATAGTGAGGTTTTCAATGCTTTGCCATTTTGAACATGAGTCCAAATGCCGAAACCATTTGAAACAGGAAGGTATCCAGGGGCAAGAAGAGAGGAAAAGAGAGTGTGGGATACATTTGTTGCAATAGGCATTGCTGAATAAGACTACACCAGCACAAAATAAAGGAAATGGCAGTTTCACCTCCCTACAAGTGCCTTTGGGCAAAGAATATCACAAAAAGCCTGAAAACTGCAGAGATTAAGTGCTGTATCAGAAGACAAATAGACTTTCAGGCTGGAGGCAAATTGGTTGTTTAATCTGTTTATGTTGAAAGCAAGCCCTCCAGCCAATAGGCAGAATTCTGTCAAAAATAATGATGGGGAAAAGAGGAGTACTCAATAATAGGTAAGCAGGTAAGACTGTAGGGCTCACAGTAACGGTCTTGCTTCAACTAAGTACATGATTTGAGAGGATGAATAAATAGCAATTTGGAAAAGAGTGTTGGAAAAGTAATGCTGTTAGATTAAAGTGTTCTTTATCTCATCAAGTTGGTACTTTTTTTAGAGGGACTGCTGGAGAAATATTTTTCCAGGGAGAGACCAACACTCACCACACGTATAGCTGTCAAACTAAACATAGTGCCTGAGTAAAAGGTGTTAATTCGAAGATGGCTCAGGAGTGGGCAGAGGAGACAGCTCCTGCTGACAACTGCATGCCAGGGACCTTAAACAGTGTGGCTGGACCAAGAGACCAGTGGCATGGTAATCATGTGGCGCTCACTTCTGAGTAATAGATCTTTAGTTTTTTGTAGAATTTGCAAGACCTGTGTACTGAAGCTTGTCAGGTTTGCCCTTTCTGAACTTTATTTGGCCTGCCTGTAACTTTCTTGCTTCTCTTAGCTGTAACAGCAATTTCTCCAACAGAACAATTCAAGTCCACTGGAGTTGTGTGGTACAACCAGAGTTTTATATAGACAGCAATGAAAAGCAGTTCTCTGTTTGGAACAAGCTCTATACAATATTAGCTTAATGACAAGCTGTTGGCGAACACAGAACTAATAGGATAGCAGAGGCCCTGAGAAGCTGAGGTACAGGATGCTGTACAGAGTAACACAGCTGCAAACAGCTTGCCCATGTCCAGCTAAAGGACAGAAATGAATCTGGACAAAACTGGATTTAGAAGTAACAAAGAGAACAAAAATATACTGAAAAGGTACCAGGTTTGAATGTAACTTGGAGCTGCAGACCAGTGGAGAATTAAATCATCTGAGCAAACATACAAAAGTGATCCCAACAGGATCCTAGGGAAACTAAGGAGAGATAATAAAAATGAGCACCATAGTCTTCCTGACAAAGGACTCCAGATGCTGACAACTCATTATAACATTCCATAATACCACCACCAGTGTGAAAACACTGCAGCACATGGGAGCAGTGGAAGGTTGAGAACAGCACCAAGGAAAGGAGTGAAAGGGATGTGTGTTACCATTTCATAGTAGTACTCTGGTTGTGCTGCTATTCCTTCAATTTTCTAGCTAGAGCTGGATTGGTACTGAATAGTCTCTTGATATTTCAGATAAACTAACAGTAAATTACTGACTGCTTTCTTTATATGCTTCCTCCTTTACCAAAACCAGAATTTTTGGTGTTATGACTGATAAAAGGAAATTCAGAAGGTCTGTTCTTCGTGCCCATGGATGATGCAATACAAGAGGCTGTGCTCCATTAGCCCTTGTTTCAGCAGTGAAGAAATACAGGAGGTCTCTTTTTAGTTTCCAAGTACTCCCACCTCTATCAATGCAGCAGCAATTCTGGCTATCAGAGTTGAAGTTTATTCCAGAAAAGCAGCACACATGGAGATAATTTTACACATTTTATGTTTTTCCTTAGAGGCACTTTTCAAAAAACAACAAAATATTTGGGGAAAAGAAGTAGGGCTTTGCGATTCCAAGGGCTGTGTCCAGTTGTGTTTTGAATATCTCCAAGGAGGAGACTCCATCACATCTCTGCGCAACTTGTTCCAGTGCTTGACCACCCTCAGAGTAAAGAAAGTTTTTCATGCGTTCAGATACTTTCCAGGAACACTTCTATTGCTGTTATGGCTGAAACTTTGGAGCAAGAAATCTCCCTTCACTGCTGCTTCACTCTTTCTTCTTCTAGGATACAAGCACTAAGAAGATTTTGAAGGGTAAATGCTGAGATGGTCTCTAGATCCAAACATGCTCATGAAGTTGAAGAATTGATTGCAGCGGAAATTTTTTTTCTGAATCAGCTAGAAGTTTATGGGGCATTTTTTTTTTGTTTTTTGGTGGGGCTTTTTTCTCTTGTGAAGTAGATGGGAATACTGCAGACAGGATTTTTTGCATATATTATGTGGTGAGTAACAGTATCACAAATTCAGGTTATACCGGCCTTTCCCAGTTTATAGGCAACTCAATATTTTACTGTTGCGTCAGTGTTAATGTCCAAATTTCCCCTTGACTCCACATCATAATGAATATGATGAATGGTTCGTCTCACCCATAGATCAAACACAGACTGAACAGTAACCACAAAAAAGAAAAACCTTTCCTGAGATGTGTCACCGGAGGAATAGTCTACACAATGTAAGAAACAAGCTCCAGTAAGTTTTGAGCTGGAGTCCGGCACTGAGCACCTGACATTTTGAGAAACACGTGTAGCATTAGGGCAAGCAAAAAGACCGAGCACAAGTTTGTGTAAGTGTAATGCCCAAGAAACTCTTGAAGAGAGCTATATTAACAGTTTTAGACACATAGAAGTCCGTTGCAAAGAGGCACAGAAAACATTTCTTACATGAAAAGGGAATAAGACAGGAAGCAGTGGAATTAAATAAATGGAAGGAACCTGCGTATTAGACACTAATGAAAGGCAGGCAAAGCGTGTTGCAGAGAGTATAGTGATCTTCATCCTTGCAGGCTTTTAAAGGTAGAGCTGGGACAATGATGCGCCAGGAATGTTTAAGTTCTTCACTATGATTAGTCCTTCAGTAGGAGATAAAGATGGACTACATTTCCCTTTGACAACAGTACTCTGATTCTGCACTTTCTATTCCAACTCAGCCAACCATTAAATAATGAAAGACTTAAATACAGTTGACTTCAATAAGACAGCTTAAGCACTTAGAATTAGGGAAAACAAGCTTGGCTGAACCAGGCGCTAGGAAGAATTTAATCAAGCCACAAATTAGCATATTAAATCTCTAGAAAAGAAGGTAAAGCTTGTACTTCATATGGAAATGTATTATTTTAAAAATCTGATTTATTTTTCTTTCTCTTAGTCTTGGGTTTTGTTTGGTTATTTTGTTGTTTGGTTTGATTTTTTTTCTCTCCCTGGAACCAGTGTTCTCAGAAGCAACACAGGCTTTACAGGCAAACATGACATTTCTGCAGCCCATTTTATGACTTTTGTAACTGTGAAAATACACATCATTTTTTCCCAAGGGCTTTTCAAAGAAGATAAGTGAGAAACACTCTCAGTGAACCTGGAGGTTTTAGTAAAGATAAGAGGCAGGAAGGAAGGGAAAGATGGATAAAAACTCTCTCATAATACTTATATGATACCACAGATTTTTCATGCCTATCAATGACATTAACGCCTCACTATGTACTGCACTCCTAAGTGCTATCATATTTCTGATACTCATGTACACTTCACCCATGATATGATTCCCTCAAATACAAGATGATATGCAAAAATCCAGAATTTTCTGAGTGTCTGATAAAACGTGTACCCCAAGCCACCAAGATACTCACTGGGGAGAGATAGAATAACCAGAATAGTTCCCTGGCAGTCAGATAGGGATCTTGCCTGCATATTCATTTTTTATATCTCCCAACTAAACATATGTTTATGAAAACTGGATTATACCCACCAGTGCTGTCACCACAAATATTGCTACCTCATAGGGCAATTGAGAAAAATGGCACTAAGATGAGGCAAAAGTACACTGTTTTTCACAGGTTCCCCAAGGCAGTCACTAAAAATCCTATTGCTCTGCTTGCCTGACAATTTCTTAACCATTCTCCAAAGGGCTATTGTTCTGACAAGAGCAATAACATCTTGACCATCTGAGAGGGGCCTGAGCTCAAGCACAAGATGAAAATGGCCAAGCCACACACAGGAGTATCAAACCACAACCTTATAATATACATACTAATAGTAATATTTTGAACCTTGACTAAAGCATGTAGAAGTACAAAGCTAACATGATATTTTTCTTAGATAAAATGTTTTCTTGAAGTAGTTGGGAGAAAATACAAGATTTAGATAGGCAATGAAGGAACATTGAACAATATTATTAGAATGAGACATTTTTACTCCAACAACTCCCCAGCAAATCTGAACTTAAATGCCCTCCTGAGAATATATTGCAACTGTGAAAGACTATTTGATCTGATTATAAATGTTATTACTATAGGCATCCACAAACTTTCTATGAACAGAATGCTTAATAAATAGAGCTGAGATCATAAAGCAGGTCATCCAGTTATCTCTTTGCCTCTAGTTAGCATGTCCCTGTTGTACTGAAACCAGGCAAAAATAGGTCTCATGTAATGCTGAATCTGAAAGATTCAGAAAAGAATGAACAGGGGAGGGGGAGTGGTTGGGAGAGTGTTGAAATGCAATGGCAGTACTTTATACAGCTACATATTCTTTAGATGGAAAACTGCTCCTCCTTTATGGGAAAATCTCCTGAAACACAAAGATTTCATGAAAGATTCAGGCAAGGCATCTAAATTGCGCTGCTGCATTTTTAACCTGGAACCTCATTTTAAGGAGACAACCTTCACATTCTTGATTCTTCAAAACACTAAGCATGGCAGTGAAGAATTTTTGTATCAGACAAATACATTACCTCAAAATGAGAAAGACCAGCTAAAGGGTGGCTGGGCAGCACTCAAGCTTATTTCTGAAGCCTGTGCTACCCCTGTGTCTGATCTGCACTGTAGCTGCATCATAGCTTCTTGCTCATAACCTGTCGTGGTCTGCCTCATTTTCCTTCTCCCTGCAGCTTCTCTGTTGCCATGAGGAGTCCAGAGGGAGATGGATGTCTGGTGATCCCTACTAAAGGTGGCTTGATCCTTAAACCTAAAGGGTGATAGACAGGCTACTTCCTGCTGTTAGTGTCTTCCCCAGCAAGACCTGCCAGTGGCTTGTACGGAAAGCAAAACTGAGGATGAAGACTTTAACAATACAGTAAACACTAGCTGAATAACTTTACATAATAACTCATTCTTTTGCAAACAGAGCTGCCCTACTACCTCAGTGATGAAACACTAGTCTAGACTTTCCTGCTATGTGTAAGATATCAGTTTTCACGTGAAATTCTCATTCAACAAAGTTAACTGTTGGCTTTTGATATTGCTGGAGCAAGGAGGAAAACTGAGTTCCTTTGTTCAAGCCTAGCAAATCATATGGCAGGATGACAACCTGCTCAGATGAGGGAAAAGAAATGGATATTTTTTACCTGAACTTCAGCAAGGACTTTCACACTGTTTTCCACGGGATCCTTACAAACAAACTGCTGAGGTACAGGCTGGATGAGGAAACTGAGATAGATTGAAAAATATTTGAATGGCCAGGACAGGAAGGTGGAGATGACTGAGACAAGGTCCAGTTGGAGGCCAGCTACTAGTGATATAACTAGGGTAAATATGGGGTTCAATCCTAGTTAAGATCTTCATTAGTGACCTGTGTGATGGGGTGGAGTGTACCCTCAGCAATTTTGAGCATGACACAAAACTCAGGAGTAGCTGATATGCAAAAAGATCTTACTGTCATCCAGAGGGATAGAAACAGTTTGTAGATATGGCCTCACAGAACGTTCGAAATTTCAGCAAGGGGAAATACAAAGTCTTGCACTTGAAATGAACAGCCGCAGCCACCAGCACAGGCTGGTGCTGCCTGGTTGGGAAGAAGTTTGGAAGAAGAGGACCTGGGGATCCTGGTAAGTTGAACATGAGCCATGTGTCCTTGCCATAAAGAAGGCTAATGGTGTCCTGGTCTTCACAGGGAGGAGTGCTGCCAGCAGGTCAGTGAAGGGGACCCTTCCCCTCTGGAGTGCTGAGTCCAGCGCTGTGCTCCCCAGAACAAGCGAGATACAGACATTCTGGAGAGAATCCAGCAAAGGGCCACTAAGATGATAAAGGGATTGGGGCATTTCCCATGTGGGGAAAGACTGACAGACCTGGGGCTGTTCAGCCTATAGAACATAAGGACCTGGGGGTGTTCTCATCAATATACATAGAGATCTGAAAGAAGGCTGAGAAGAAAATAGAGCATAGGTCTTCCCTTTGGTGCTCACTACCAGTGGGCAGAATTTTTCTTACACTTTATACACTTTTTTTTAAAATTTCCCATGTGGCATGCAACCCAGACATCCATCACAACGGAGGTGGGCCTTCTCTGAATGCCGCTGCATGCAGGTCTGCATGCCAGATCTCCTGGCCCTCCTGCTGCAGTTCATTCTAGTTGGGACGCAACACTCCTGAGCTTGTAGCAGGTGATCTCTGAATATGAACAACAGTCTTGGGTCCCCCTGCCCTCTAGGGCTATATCACATGGAACCTTGATAAGCAGGTTCCTGAAGAGGTCAAAGTCTGCTTTCTTGAATTCTGGGGCAGTTAGCTTTCTGTATGTGCTTGTCACTGTCCTGAGGATCTCAAACTCAAACATCTCATGATGGCGGCAACCAAGGCTGCCCTTGAGCATCACATTCTCTAGCAACACCTCTAGCATTCTACAGGCAAGAATCAATTGACATAATTTTAATTTGTAGCCCAGGCACACTTGTGCTATTGCTGCAAAAGATGATGTATCAAAGTTTGTGTAGTAGAGCAAGTCTAGTCTCCGAGACAAAGAGATCTGTTTTTCTAGCTGCTGCAGAGAGGTGGCAGTCCATAGAAAGTGCCTCTTTACTACTTGGTGTTGAAATGTTGCGGAAAATTAATGAAGTGTTATATTTTCTTTATTGTAGCGCTCAGTGGGAGAACTGGTTGTATTTCAGCATTGTGGCTTTTTGAAATTGCCCTCCTCTGAAGTAAGCTGAAAGACCTTTTGAAGCAATAAAAGATGTTTTCCACTTCGTAAATATCAGTAACACCCAGTTCAAGTCTCCATCACTGTGTCAAACAGCTATTAATGAAACATACATCATGAACTCGCAGTTTTCAAAATTCAACAATATGTCTTCTTTTGCCACAATTTTTTGGCATTAGAAGTTATCAAAAAGAAATGGAGAGCAGCAGACACTTTAGCAATTAGCCCTGAAAAGAGAGTGTGGTGAATGGCTGTTCTTCAAGGAAGCTTTGAGGATATTAGTGTTTCTCGGTACAAAATCAATAAGTTAGAGGAAGGTGGCAGAAAGCAGGGCTTATTTCCCATGCAGCAGATTCACTCTGTACAACAACACAGGGAAAGAATGTCATTTGTCTTCTAGATAGGACATGACTTCATTAGCTGCAGCATGCATACATAAGAGCCGTGTGAAAAGCCTTGATTTTTTTTTAAAGCATTGCTTATGTTTATTAACCTGATCTCTTCATTCTTCCCATCCACTGAAGAGTTGCCATACAGGAGAAAGAGCTTATTAAACCCCTTTTCGCACCCCACTTAAATGTTAAGAAAGAAAAAAAAAGGAAGATCAAATACAAACACTTTAATGTTATTATATTTTAACCTATATGGAACTCCTTATACGATATTTTAACTATTTAAACTCTTCAAACAAGGAACATACTAGAAACTAGCCTCAACATGAGACCAAATCCAACAACACATGTCCTCAGCAGGAGTGACGATGGGGATTTTATTTTACATATTGGAAATAATAGAACTATTTAAAACTGTTTCATCACGTCTTTGTGCCTAAGACACTTTCACAGGCTCCTGGCTTTGAGGAGTACTTCCATTCTCCCTTGCTCTGCCCCAATTTATAGTCAATATTCCTTCAGTCCTTCTGTAATATTACTTGAGAGCAATGTGAAGGGTAAGATACTAGAGAAAGAAGGAGGAGACTACCAGAGTTCAGGGTCACTGAATCTAAAAGGGTCACTAATGTAAATGGCTTCTTTCTCATCTGGCAAATCAAGAAAATGATGCAGAATCTGGTATTAGAAACAACAAAAGCAGAAGCAAGGTGCCTGCTTGCTACTTTGAGGTGAAGTAACACTTTGGGAGGATTTTATTAGTGGTGCAGTATATTCATACACATATAATGCTTTCAGGTCTTAACTGGCTATTAATACTGAAAAGCAGCAATTGTTCCCACAAACAGAAGAGGCTAGGTGTGGCTATCATCTCATCTTTTGCATGATGAGATGCACAAGCTTAGATCATCCCAGATAAACATTTCTGTCCTTCAGAAATCAGGAAGCTGAAGGAGGGAATTACTGAGATCATGGATATTAAGTGTTCCTAAGTTCCAAGTAAGAAATATAACAACATAATGGATATTGAACATATCCCTTGCAGAAAAGGACTCACACAAACAAGTTAAAAATTAAAGCACCAATACTGTTGATCTTTCCAGGTAATTCCATATAGTTCTTCTCTTCTATGGAGATAATCTTTCTTGCACATCAGTATCTCCGGTACAGCAACTGCATTTCTTTCCTTCCGAAAGAGAATAAGCATTTGTGCCTGAAGAATAACAGCCTAACTTAACAGCAGAGTTACGTTAAGAGTTGTGCCTAACATAACAGAAGAGCTGCTCCAGCGCTCTAGCTAATAAATGCCTATTTTAGAGCAAGAAAAGTAATATGATACTGCCTTTGAGCTTTTTTGAAATGATCTTTCATATTTAGTAATAAAGAATCATACAGGCTGCGCAGAAAGGACTAGGGATCCAATAATGTTAGAATTGAAGCTCACTCCTTTATTTCTGTGTAGTTCATTCTCCCCAATTCCACAAACACTCAGCTCAACTCTTGATTCCCCATACCCAGACAGTTTTAGATATGCGCTGCTTATGACACTATTAGTTATGCCTTTACGCTCCATCCCTTTTCAGGGAAGGATTTGATTTCCATCCGCTGTATCGTGTCCTATTATTTGTACCTTTTAAAAACAGTAATTGTGCTGAGCCTCATGAGGTAGGAAAAGAGCCCTTCTGGGCAGCTACCATGGCTGAACTATCCTTTTGGATTTCTTTGCATACTTCATACATTTCAAACTACTTGTCCATTAAAAATAGATAGAGGGGCCAAGCACAGTGTTTCCCAGAGAACTCTTGCACTGCAGACAGGATGAACCCCTTCTAAGGTGAGAAAGAGCAAGGTAGCACTGCAATTCTTGCATGAGAGTCTTTACTGTGATTCTCTTACACATGGAAATTTTCGGAATCTGGGGTTCTCTTTTTTGTTGTTTCTTTGCAGTCTGTTACTTACAACATCAACACAGGGAAGTACTTTTGACCTAGCTGTGAGCTGGCATCAGAGAACAAATTTGTGTCTGCCTGTTCTGGAAAACTGTGTGGAAAGCAGTGACATGATATTAGGTCAGGACACAGGGACTAGCTAAAAAAGATCCTAAAGTCACAGCATGACAGACTGGACCCCTGATCTAAATTTCCCTTAAAAGAGGGACGCAGAAATAGCAGGGAAACTCTAAGAAAAACGACATCAATTAGTGCAGGTGTTTTTTCCTTAAGTGCAAGAAAGAGGAATACATACAATTTTAATCTGGTCTGCATCTTCTCTGAGGGCATTTGCAGTACAGAAGGAAGCACATTAACCTACAGAACTCAATAGAGTTCTCATAGAATGCCTCCTCCACGTAGTCAGTGGAAAATGCTGCAATTAGCAAATGACTCCTTAGCAGATTATTTGCTTTTTCCAGCACGCATTGCTCAGTAGTCCCTCCAATCCATAGTGATCCAGTTGATGCATTTCTTACAGAACCACCAGATTTCATTTTACGTTGCCCTTTCTTCAAATCTAAAACCAAGGGGCAATAAAAGAGAAGGAAGAGTTGTAAGCAAAATACAACCAGTGGGGATTCCTACTCACCACCTTTATGCAGATAATGATACCCCTCTATTTCTCCAACCTCTGCTCCTCAATCCCACATAGGTAAAAGTAATGTTCAACTAGCAAAAATTAAATCAGTATGATTTCCCTTTTTCTTCAGGGTTTGTTGACAAGAACTAAATCCTGTTTGTGCCTGGAATATGAAAATGGGTCCTTATATTTTTTTAAAAAGGAAAAAATTCTATAATCACTTTGTTGCTTTGTCCAGAGCTGTATCTGGCATGGGACCAGGATCACGAAGCTGACCATAAGTGCCACAAAGTATTTTAGATGGGACTTCCATGTCAGCTCAGAGGCTCAGGAGAGACGCCTCTATTCTTCATTTAGAAATCATTTCATTTAATACAAATTCAGCAGCTGTCTCAAATCGCAATATTGAAGTAAAATAATTTAGTAGTAGTAATAATAATGAAAAAATAAGTAGCTGACGGCAAAGAGCAGGCTTCAGTCTTAACGCATTAGGAAAGCCATATCATAGTTCGCACTCTGTAGCTGATGTGAAATTTATACTTCATGCTTCACGTATGAAGACTCACTAAATCTAAATAGATAAGGCAGATGTGTACAGCTCCACAGAAGAGGCAGAATAAACAGAAATCCAGTCCTGTGAAGGGAGGAGAGCATGATGCTACTACCTCAGGATCACAATGAGGCACATAGGATGATAACTTAAAGAGTAGCCTGGCAGAAAAAAAGGCTTTGGCACACTACCTCAGTGGAAGGACATGACAGAGGCCAACAGAGGGGCACCAGACAAGAAGCTGACTATACATCCCCCTGAAGGGATTTGCCTGTGCCTGAGCAATTCTGAGGTGACAGCTTACCCTACAGGTAGTTGTGTCATATCAGAGGGAAAGCAGAGCAAATAAACAGCTTGAAAGCTATTAAACTGCAGAGGCTCAGGGTCAGATTTTCTGCTGATATATATCAGTGAGAAGTTTTCATTTATGTGAGCTTTAGTCTAATTCATCCCTGAAGACAGAAGCAAATCAGGCACTTCAAGAGCTCCTTCATCTTTTTAAACAGCCTCTCTTCACTGCTATTTGTACTGTCCTCTCTTTTCATCTAAGTACTGCATTTTGGTGTGGTCACCTCAAATTGATTGCAATTTGCAGGCATGTTATGCTCGCAGCTGGGTATCGATGGGAGCTGCATGGAGCCCTGGAGCTTTGTGGGCAGCCTGCAAGCAATTACTGGAATGCTGCAAGTTGATGTATTAATTATTTCTATTTCTACATGCTGCTGCTCTGAGGCATGACACCACTTCTAGCAATATAAAACAGATATAAAGCAGCAGTCAACAATTCCAAATAGGTCCAGAAAACTCTCTGCTCTGAGAGTCACATCTTCAAGCTGGCTTTGTTAAAACATTTACATTCACACTACAGTCACTATAGGCTTAGCTGCAGTAAACAGGACAAAGAGAAAAAAGAGTCAAATATCAGAAATGGCATTTCTTTTGGTCAGATGTCAGATAGCCCCCGGATATTTTGAACACCCCCACGGCTCTCATCTGGCTTGCTGGGGAAAGGGAAGGATCATAGGGAGCTCTGTTAGGGCCCATGTTAGCTTCTGATATTAACAAACTTTATTAGTCCTCCTATTCCCAGGACAGACGTTTGTGGTACCATGCCACCTATTCCAGCAGCTGAGGATGAACAGAGGAAGGTATTGAACATGGTCTAGAGCCAAAAATTATTTTAAAATGTAAATAAAATGCTGGACAATGCCACAGAGCCATTCCAGAGTGGTCTGGGAGCTGTGACGCTCCAAAAGTAGTGTTGGACTGCTGAGAGAAAACAGCCACTGTACAGGACTGATCTTCTGAGTGAAAAGAGTTGCAGTGTATCATTCTGCATCAGCAAGAATGACTCGCAGTCTGGAGCATAGTTCTTCACTAAGGTGTGGAGCACTTCACGTAAAAACTCATAAGGCAGTAATAAGAGCATGTCAGATATGTCAGAAAAAAAAAAACTATCACGAAAAAAAGGACGGGTGGGGTAATGGACTCAAACTTAAGCAAGAGAAATTCAGGTTAGATATAAGGAAGAAGTTGTTTACTGTGAGGGTGGTGAGGCACATGAAGAGGTTGTCCAAAGAACTGGTAAATGCTCAAACCGTGGAATGAAGCCAGGATGCTATTGAATCCAGAAAGCCCTATGGAGTGTTCAGAATTCCAAGTTATTCATATCTATTTGTTTTGAAGACAAAGTCTTCCTATGAAATGCAGTTTTCTAAAAGAACACTTCTCTAGCTGTTTGCAAGGGACAAAATGAGTCAGGGACACAGCAGAATTCAGCAGAATCTGCAGAAAGCAGAAATATGATACTAGAAAATTGCTCAGAAGCAGCTCAAGCGGCCAAAAAAGAGGGAAAAGAAAAAAAAAAGAGAAAATAAAAATAGCAGAATATTTCTGGAGCAACTTTGTTAATGAAACTGCCAGGTGCGCGGGAAGCCTTTCAACAGTTCTGCACACAAGAGCTAATCTAGCCCCAGCTTCCCAATTAATCAGCCCACAACAGATAGGGAATAACCCTGACAAGGGCAAAATGTAAAAGCTGAGTGTTACAAAAAAAAAACACAAAACTGTCAGAAAATCAGGGTGTTTAAGTTATCAGGAAAGAACTACACCAAAACAGTTGTATGTAGGATAACTTACAGCCTCTGCAGAACACTAGCATGCTTTTTACATGCTCTGCCTGCTCTGGCTTTTACGCTTTTTTAAAACTCAGTGAAGAAAAAGTAGAGAAAAAACTCTGTTATGATGTAACTGTGTGGTTCTGGTTTGCATTTCAGCAGGCCCCAGATCGTCCTAGCAGAGGGCTTAAGACTGCAGAGAGAAGGAGGAAAAGATGCTCTTCTCAAAATATACTTACTGCTCAAAAGAACAAGCAAAACACGGTCAGGCAGACAGAAAAGCTCAAAGATTCATAGAATCATAGAACAGTTAGTTTTGGAAAGGATCTTAAGATCATATAGTTCCAAACCCCCTGACATGGGCAGGGACACCTCCCAGTAAACCATGACATCAAAGGCTCTGTCCAAACTGGCTTGAACATCGACAGGGATGGAGCGTTCACAACTTCCTTGGGCAGCCCATTCCAGTGCCTCACTACCCTCACAGTAAAGAACTTCTTCCTTATATCCAATATAAACTACTCCTGTTTAGGTTTTAACCTGTTACCCCGTGTCCTGTCACTACAGTCTTTAATGAACAGTCTCTCCCCAGCATCTTTATAGGCCCCCTTCAAATACTGGAAGACTGCTAAGAAATCTCCACACAGCCTTCACGAAAAACATGCTATTACTACACAGAATGGCAGGCTGTGAGTACGGTAAAGCAAATATTTTCTGAAGGTAGAAGAGCAAACGAGTATTTCAAAAACAGAAACTCAGAAACGGATAGAATCCTGCCAGTCACTATCAGGTGCTGGAAGTCTTTTCCTTTATGAAACAGTTGTTTTATAGAAAGAACAAACATAAATATCTACTTCAAAATACGTCGTCTTCTGAATATTGCTTCTTCAACAAATATGGGGCTGGGTGAACACTTCAATCAAGCTTTGACAATTATACTGATAAGAGCTGATAGCTTGCTGGAGCGATGTTGAACAAAACCTAGATTTTGCTGGTTGGCGTGGGGAACAGCCTAAAAATTATGCGTCTGATTTAGGGGTCATCACCGTAGCTACGTAGACTCAGAATCATACAATAGTTTGGGTTGGAAAGGACCTGAAGATCATCCATTTCCAAGTCACTGTCATTGGCAGCAATGCCTCACATTAAACCAGGTTTCTCTAAGCCCCAGAACCTGCCAGGGATGAGCATTCATAGCTTCCTTGGGCAATGCATTCCAGTGCCTCACCACCCTCACAGTAAAGAAATTCTTCCTTATATCTAACTTGAACTTCCCCTGTTTAAGTTTGAGTCCGCTACCCCTTGTCCTATCACTACACTCCCTGATGAAAAGCCTCAATTCAGCATCCTTGTAGATCTCTTTCAACTACTGGAAGTCTGCTGTGAGGACTCCACACAGCCTTCTCTTACCCAGTACAATAAAGCAAATCCGAGCTATAGTCGTATACTTTGATATCTGAAGAAAGTTAGCAATTCATTAAAATATTACTCCGTAGAAAGAATAGAGATAAAGGAGAAATACATCATCAATTACCACAGAATGATCATCCAGGCTCACACTTCCAGGTGGGAAGCCCCATTGCAGCTGATGCTGGGGGTCTTAGGTAGTAGGGAAAATTCCTATGAGGTGTGTCCAACCATAGGTGAATCTTCTCCCATGGGCACAAGAGGTTCCTGCTTTTATACCCCTAGGAAAACAACAAGCTTTAAGCCAGATCTCTAATTGTTTACTCGTGGGAGAGTGCAGTTTCTCATGATCTCACCATTCTTCACTCTGAGAACACTGGCCAGGTGTCCCAGTGCAGCCAAATATGAAGGTGATGGAACAGCTGTATGCCTATGTTTTCTTGTGTCTTTCCTTCTCATATATTAATGTTCATCGTGACAAACTGTAACAATGAAAATAAACATACATACTTTACCAAATGCGCTGTGACAAACATCTTTTCTTATGTCTCTCAGTCATGAGAGGAAGTCAGCTCTCAGCCAGGTTCCCATCCATTACATGACCTCCTCTGGACTTGCTCCAACAGTTCCATGTCCTTTCCATTTTGAGGACACCAGAATTCTACACAGAACTCCAAGTGAGGTCTCATGAGGGCAGATTAAAGGGGCAGGATCATTTCCTTTGACCTAATGATCACGCGGTTTTTGATGCAGCCCTGGATACGGTTGGCTTTCTTGGCTGCATCACACACTGAAGCCGGCTCATATTCAGTTTCTCATTGACCAACACCCTTAAGTCGTTCTCTGCAGGGCTGCTCTGAATCACTTCTTCACCCAACCTGTAGCTACGCCTGTTATTGCCCCTACTCAGGTGCAGGACCTTGCACTTCACTTTGTTGAAATTCATGAGGTTGGCATTAGCCACTTCTCAAGCATGTCAAGCTCCGTCTGGATCACATCCCTTCCCTCCAACATATCAACCAAACCACACAGCTTGGTGTCATCAGCAAACTTGCTGAGGGTGCATCAATCCCAATGTCCATGTCACTGACAAAGATGTTGAATGGGATCAGTTCCAAAACCAGCCCCTGAAGGACGCCACTCATTATCAGTCTCCATTTGGACACTGGGGCATTGACCACAACTCTCTGCATGTGGCCATCCAGACAATTCCTTATCCACCAGGTAGTCTATGCATCAAATCTATGTCTTCAATTTAGAGAATAGTATGTTATGCAGGACAGTGCCAAATGATTTGCACAAGTCCAGGCAGACGTTTGCTGCTTTGACCACGTCCATCAGTTCTGTAGCCCCATCATTGTAGGCTACCAAACTGGTCAGGCAAAGGTAGCCTGATCTTTTTAGCCCGGGTAGCCATCATTTTGGGTAAATTGTCTAAGACCCTTATCTTAAGTAACTCAAATATTGGGCAAGCATATATCATTTCCTACAGAGAGCTCACATTGTTCTGCTGGCTACCACTGACGTCTATGTGTCTCTCCCACTCTGTGAATGATCTATTTAGTGTCCAGTATCTGTAATGTGTGTGCTCTTACTGCAACACTAAAAGGATTTCCCTGGCTTTACTATACTGTAATTCTATGCCCAGAAGAAATTCTATTCCTGCCTGTTACTGCCCAAGATGATTCACTCTTCCTTTTCAAGAATTCCATTACCAACAAGCACTGATTCATCACGACCAAATTAGCAATGCCAGGGTTTTGTGAATTTGACCATTTCTCAGGGTTCATCCTCCGAATAGCTGAAATCCTGCATGCTCAAAAAGCATGGGGATTTGGAAAGGAGTGCTTGCATCTGCTTAAACAGCATTTCTTACTCTGCAGTAAGAAAGCATTGACACCCCAATGTGCTGGTCAGATCCTCATAAACACATTTGGACTAATGGTTTCCCAGGGCAGAAATAAACATTTAGCATACAGCTTTGCGGAGCTCTTTGAATATGGCAAAATTACTTCTAGCAAAATTAAAGGTCTTAAAGCTGTGTTTCTTTACTTGGTTTGGCTGAACAGCAACAGGAAGTTAATTTCTTTCTGCTTTATGGCTTTCTGGTAAATTTTGTAAACTGGCAATGTTTGAAAAGAAATATAATTTGCACATTAGTGCAGCAAATGTAGCATAAGCACATGGACTTAATTTCAAGGGGAATAATAAAGATAAGCAGCTGTTAGGCCCAAGGCAGGGACAAAAGTATAGGTTTCAGTGGTTGTAGAGCTGGGACAACGTGTGAGATAAAAACAGACTTGGTACTGTGTGAAACTTAAGTCTTCCATGTCGTAATTAATTTTGCTTGGTAATTTTAAAGTTGAAACAAAATAACCACATCTTTGTATCTTCTCACTCATTGCTGGTACAATTCTTACTGCTCCATCTTGCAGAAAATCCGATTTTTGTACCACAATCCCGCAGAACAAAAGAACATTTCCTATCCTCAAAACCTTAAAATAAGATGACACAAAACAGCTATGCATAGTGGCAGTCAAGTAATGTAGAAGAAACCAGAGATTTCCATGACGTATAGCTTACAAAACAGCTGCATCTTAGTCAAGAAATCGAATTTTGTTTGCACCTTAGTTAAGGTTAACTTTCAAGTGGAGATGTTCAAAGAAAAATTGAGAAAGATTCGTAGGAACTGTCAAGGTATCTTTTCTCCATTCTAGTGCAAAACCAGCAAAGTTAAAGTTGGTGGCTAGACTGGAAAATCTATCTATGCAGGTTCATGAAACAGAAGCAAACATTCACATTTTGATATTTAATAATTAGAAACATGACTTGATAGACCTTGAGGACAATGTAAGTACTCAACATTTACACTCTAGAGAAGAGGCATTCAGTCCAGGCAGACGAATCAAAGTAAGACAATATGAAAGCATGTTACTGAGAATGTGACATTTGCAGCAGAGTTCCAACATTTACAAGCAGTATGCGGAATATTTCCCCAAAAAAATCTTCAAAACACCACTGTAACACAGTAATCATTACCTTGCCTTTTTCCTGCCTTCTCCCAGTACAGAGTGGATATTACGCTGTTAAAGACTTCAGACAGGGCTTTGGAGTTCATAACTTAATCAGCAGATGCTACTAGCTTAATGCAGCCTGTGTCATGTATCATGCAGTCACATGGCCAGAACTTGCAGCTACCTCAGTTTTATCCATTTGAACACAGATTTTTTGATAGCATAAGCCTTATTTTTCGTTAACGTGTAAATCCGTAAAGAATTGAACTCTATTAATAAATTTATGATCTCAGCAAGGAAGGCAGCTTTGTTAGTAATAAACTGGGAGAGCTGCTTTCACCGGGGCTGCAGGAGCTTAAAGCAGAGCTGAAGGCCAATCTGTGAAGTCTTCAGTAACATTACAAAAAAAGTGGCTAGAGCAGCTCTGCTCTGGAGACGGGCTGAGAGATCTGGGCTTGTTCAGCCTCAAGAAGAGAAGGCTCTGGGAGACCTTAGAGATGCCTAAAGGGACCACAAAAAAGCTGGAGAGAGGCTCTTGACAAGCTCCTGTAGGGACAAGACAATGGGGAATGGCTTTAAACTGAAAGAGGGGAGACTGTGATGAGCTCTTAGTAAGAACTTCTTCCCTGTGAGGGTGGTGAGGCCCTGGCACAGTTTGCCCAGAGAAGATGTGGCTGCCGCATCCCTGGCAGTGTTCAAAACCAGGCTGGACAGGGGTTGGAGCAACCTTGTCTAGTGGAAGTTGTTCCTGCCCATGGTAGAGGCTAGACCTGGTGCCTTAAGGTTCTTTCCAACCCAAACCAGCCTGTGATTTTACATAATGGGATTAAAATCATATCGCTAATGCCAATATGCTAATGTTAATCACAGTGTGATCTGAAATTGAAAAGATATTTTGATGAATCTATTAGTGCTTTTAAAGCCCTTGGGGGTCCTTAAGCTATTTGTGCTAATCAAACCTGTTGCACACATGTTATAACACAATTGTTTCATCTTGTCTTGCTGATTCCTAAAGACAATTGGGTTGAAAAGAGTGATGATCACACACAACACCGCGTGTTACAAATGTATACCTCTGAAACATTCATGTCTAACTGAAGTCTGTGCAAAGGTACACTTTCATATAGGCTTGATTCACTTACTAATTTCCAGAAACTGGGAAATGTCAGCTGCCGAGGTTATTAGTCTTCCTCTTACCTAATGATTGTCCACTTCCAAAAGGTTACAGTGGGAGTTTGAGCTTGTTTCTGTCAGGCAGTGGGCTGCAGTATCTTGCGGTCAAGACCACAGAATCTTTACCATGGCCTTTCCTTGGACAAAAAGAACTTGTTCTTAGATATCATTCTTGCTGTTCCCCAGCAGCTCTTGTTCTATTTAAACAAACTGAACAAAGAGCTACAGGTAGTCCCTGGTGGATTTCTTCGTGGTGGTGTGGTTTTTTTTAATTAAGATAAAATTACAGCATAACTGTAGGTATACAAATTACTTGTGCCTTTCAAGATGTCCGTCTTAGAGATTAAGACTTTACCTTCACTTGTAGACGGCCATGAATACTTGAAAAATCTGTACTATGGGCTTTTTTTTTAATTGTCAGTATTGCTTCCTTTTCTAATGATGCTTTGGGTTAAAAAAAAAGCCCAACTTCCTGCTGTATGGAATCTAGAGGTTGTTAATTATGATTTATTTCCTTTTGTCATAGATCACCAGGTGGTGTTATGACAGCACAGAGCTTTCTGAAGTTCATCATGTTCCCACTCTCAACCCTATTTGCACAATAAAGGAATCATTTCATTTAAGGCCTAGCAACTGTCATGGCAATTTTCGTTTATACTTCTATCTCCTGTTGCAAAAATATGGTATTAATTCAATGGTTGTGCTATATTAATTAGTTTCAGAAATTATACTGGAGAACAGGAAGCTGAATAGCCAGAGGAAGAAATTAATTTAATTACTATAATGTAGAGTGATTCACGTGTGCATCTGAAGTGTTTTCAGCCAAACCAGCTCAAATTTAACAGTGAAGTTCACTCTGCTGTTATTGGCTATTTTTTCAAAATTATCAGAAATGACTGACAGTTTCTTCAGGTTCACTAAAGAATGGTTTCTTTCTAATAAAGCATAGCAATTAAAAGAAATTAACCTGGAACTAAGTTCTTTTGTATTCTTGTTGGGATATTGTGTTATTTTTATCATTCTTTAATCTGTTGCTCTTTAAAAAAGAACATAAAATTTGAAGTTTGCAGATAAAATTATAGCCTGCTGCCAGGTCATGGATTTAGATATATTACAGAACATGTAATAGATAGAACACTGCCAACAAGATTGAGTTCTACTCCTCTTGAAAGCTATTAAAACATTATGATGCGTTAACATTGAAGAGCTTGCTGTGGCCAAATTATTTAAGGGACAAAACACACTGGAAATAGAACTTACCCTCATACAATACAACTAGCCAGGGAACACTAAAGTATCTGAATGTTAAAGCACGCAGAACTCATTACATGACCAGGCCAGTACCCTTAAAATTTTATCATCAGCAGTGTTTTCATCCCCTCTGTAGATCTGTGAGATCCCTTCTCCATTTTACATCACTACGATAGAGAATGGATTGCCATGAGCCAAGCACACTTACTGAGGGGCTCTGCTCTGCAAACAGGCTCGTGAAACTCAAAAAGCAGCAAAAGAAGTTGCACAGACATGCAAAAAAAATGTATTGAGTCCCAACAGGTGACAGGTATGTATCTCTTCTCCTGGCTGTATGTGGACTCTTCACATGGAACAGGGACTGAAAATCTGCCCATGGCTGCCACTGAAAAGGTATCCCAAGAAAAACAAAAAACCTCCTGATTTTATTTCGGCACTTCTCATTCTTTTAGGCAACTTTGCCCAGCTCTAACCAGAATGCAGCAGTCTCCTTGATACTTAGGAATACCACACTGTAAATTCAAAAACTTTGCCCAGTGCTTATGAAGTTAGACCTTGTTTATGACATTCACAAGTCTGTTACATATTGTCAAGGCAACCCAGTCGCTGCAGTAAAGAAGGATTGGGCTATGTCCCTAGCACTTCTGACATTGCTACCCGTCCAGGAAACTTCCAGATAGTGAGAGTAACATGCGTATAAAGGCCTAGAAACCAAAGAATGAAGAATAAATATCTACACCCTGAAGCAAAACTGAAAATCTATCATCTTGCAGCTTGGAAGATACAATTTCTCCTGCCCATGGAAAGGGGTAATCATTATAGGCATGTTCCAGTCTTCTCTGCCTACCTGCATGTTCCCTTTTCCGCAAAACGGTAGTTGTTTCAGCATCCTTGCTTAGACACAAAGTCAGCAAATTGAAGGCTAAGCAGAACTGTGTACCAGAGAAAGGAGTGTAAGACAGATTGACAATTCATGGATCCTTGCTCACAACTGATAAACACAATATCAAAAGTAGTTACCAGAAAAAGCCAGCTCTTCCAGGACTAAAACAAGAACAGCTGAAAACTCTAACAGTTATATTTCGCTGCATCAAGGATGTGCAGAACTTATCAGAAAGGGAAGCTACAATGCAGGGAATTATGACTGAATATAAACCAGCATAATTTGTGAAGGCTAAGAGGAGATGGTCGCAGTGAATGTGCCTATGAAGCTCAGAGATGCAATTGAGCTTGGCTGTTGCAAAGAAAGTTGACTTCATCTCAACACAAACGGGACTTGAGGGTGGCCTTCATTTTATATAAAGTTATGTCACCAGTATAAAGACTGAATGACTAACAAAAGAAATTCAAAAAGAGCAATGGACTTGAGCTGGCTTCAACTCATGTATTCCTTCCTGATGAGACTAAGGGCATCCAGCGTCATGATGGTGAGCATATTGTAGAGATCAGTAATGGGGATCACACTGGTTTTCTGATACAACTGTATATTGGAATTGCTGTAGCTTGCTAATTGCAACATCCATCTGTATATTCAGTATATTTTGTATCAATCTGCAGAATCAGAAGTCCCATGTAGCATCAAATGTCTTCAGATAAATAAATGTTATGTTAAACATTACATCCTCCACACATGGTCTGTCTAAAAGAACCTGGTCAGATCATGTAGGATTGGCATTAATCTGAGTCACTGTCAGTATATCCAGAGACCTGAGATTCCAGACATAAAGTACGGGAGAGTGGAAAGGAAAAAAAGTCTTTCCTCAGGGGGTTTAAAAAGTAAATAAAACACAAAACTAAAAATAATATTAACAAAAAAAACCCCAGCCTCTTGGTAATCTGCTTCCGAGAAACAAGAAAGCAAAGACAGATGGAATGATACTGTCACACCAAGCAAACAGACACAGGCAGTCCCTAAGTCAAAGCTGTAGAAAATAAGAGAATGTGTGTTTGTATCCTTCAGAATTGTGATGTCATTTTCAGAGGAGGGAATCATTAGTTCTTGCTGTGCAAAAGATAAATTTAAACCTAAGTCTAACATGAATTGTTTCCCTAGCACTGTAGAAGAGAACAAGTTTTACAGATATCACTAGGGTTAAATTTTGACATGGCCAAATCAATAAAGAGAATTCATTTTAGAAATGGGTGGGTAGCAGATTACCACAAAGATTGCATTTGATTTGCTCCACTTAATCATGGGAAAAAAATGCACTGGAACAAAAAAAATGCAGTACCATGAAAAGCAGGGGGAATGCATCTGCACAACTTGATAAAACAACAGCAGCAACCATAGCTGTTCTGCCTGTAAATATAAAGCATGTGTTACTTTAAACAGTGAAATAGCATAACTTTCTGATCAGCAGCTGAAATACGGAAAAGAAAACAACCAAATATTGCTGACAGCTTTGCTGCAGGAAATTGAAAGAAAAGACTTGTATCTACATACATAACTGAGAAATGCATGAAAAAGATACATGGATAGTAGAACGAAAGCTAAAAGGACAGC
Source organism: Psittacus erithacus (assembly GCA_009867235.2). Taxonomy (NCBI): domain Eukaryota; kingdom Metazoa; phylum Chordata; class Aves; order Psittaciformes; family Psittacidae; genus Psittacus; species Psittacus erithacus. Next base: position 23,980 of record WYDI02022042.1, on the reverse strand, counting down.
AAAGCTGGAAGAACGCAAATATTAGTTCTTTCTCTTGCATTACATTTGAAGTAATAATAAGATTAAAAAAAAAGTTTATATTAAAAGAAAATTCTCAGACTTAAAGAACGTTTTTCACATCCAAAATGCAGAAGAATTCAGCATCATAGAGCAAAACTGGCATGTGACTTCCAAAAATGTCAGAAAAGTGTATTTGGACCCTTCAGAGTGGTGACTTTCACTTTCAAACCATTTTCTGCTCTTTTAAGCTATAACAAAGAATAGAAAAATGTACTCAGGTGAATTATACTGTGCCAGAATGATAACCCAAATATATCTTTCTAAAGCCTTATACATACTGTGAAATTTAAGGGTAGAATAATATAGCAAAAAAGGGTATTAAATGAGCAGGTTATTTTTTGCAATTTTATAGCTGACAAAAACTTGGCAACCTGAATCAGCCAGAACACCAACACAGGTGCCTTGACTCTTCTGAGCCCTCTTTCTGCTTGGTGCTAAACCACACATACTGCCAAATTATCTGGCATGCTGTCACTGACCACCGCAACTTCATCCGATAAAATTTCATGAACACAGGTCTAGTGCAGGTTTGTCCTGGGTTCAGCAGTAGCAGTCATTTTAAATACTTCTTAGTAGCTGGTGCAGTGCTGTGTTTTTAACTTTCACCCTGGGTACAGCGCTCATAAGCAGTTGTTGCTAAGTAATGACTACTCTGACCAAGGACTTTCTGAGCCTCAGGCTCTGCAGGGAGGAGGGAAAGCCGGCAGGAAGCACAGACAGGACGCCTGACCCAAACTAGCCAAAGAGGTACTCCATATGTCATGCCCAGTGTATAAACTTGAGCTGTCACCTGGAAATCCTAGATCACTGCTCGGGTCGGGCTGGGTATCAGTAGGCAGGTGGTGAGCGGTTGTAATATCTCCCCTTGTTATTTCCCTTATCATTATTATTATTGGTGGCAGCAGCAGTGGTTTTTTATACCTTAGTTTCTGGACTGTTCTTATCTCAACCCGTGGGAGTTACATTCTTTTGATTCTCCTCCCCAAACTTCTGGGATCAGGGGGGAAAGTGAGTGAGGGGCTGCGTGATTCTGAGTTACTCGCTGGGCTTAAACCACAACACTGCCTCAGACCGATGTCCATCCACTGACCACAAGCAGATCTCTCTGTATGATGTGGACTGGTGGTATGATCTCCTTTTTGTCCAGTATTAAATAAAAAAAAAAGAAAAAGAAAGAAAGAAAAGGAAAATATTAAAGGAATGAAGAAGGAGCCAGACCCTCCTCAGTGGTACCCAGTGACAGGACCAGAGGTACTGGTCAAACTCTGCAATACATGAAATTTCATATGAACATAATAACACTTTTTTTTTTTCCTGATCATGGGCGAACACGGAAACAGCCTGTCCAGAGAGGTAAACAGGCTCCGTGGTTCTGAGTTATCGGCTGGGCTTAAACCACAACAAGGTATATTTATTTTGTATGCATTAGTAGCCCTTCTGCATGCTAGCACAAACTGAAACAAACGCATAAATATCCTTTAAAAGTCTGCTTTTAAAAGTTAATTGACTGGACTTTGCAACTACCTTAATGTTGATACCCAAAGCACACGACTAAAAAAGGAGTCGGCTGTGACTGCTATCAGGTCTGAAGAAAAGGGATGTGTTGCATATTGAGGATGCAACAGACCTCTCAGCTCTCTGAACCTCAGAGGTGACTGGCAGAAAAAAGTCCCTCCCAACAGAGAAGAACAGAATTAAGATTGTATGAGAAGGCTGGACAAAGTCTGTGGGAAAAGAAGAGATCTGTCCCAGGGTCCCGAAGGAACTAGCAGATCTATTTGCTAATCCACTCTCCAGTGCATTCGGGGAAGTCATGGCAGCCAGGTGACATCGTCAGTCCCACGGAGAGGAACACCTTCTATTAGATCAGGTTGCTGGTCCAGACCTTTTCCAGCCTGTTCTTGAGCGCTGCCAAGGATGAGACAAAAAATAACCTTTTCCTAATATCTAATCTAAATCTATTCTCTTGAAGTCCCTTGTCCTACCACTACTTGCTTTTATAAAAAAGCCCTTCTACAGTTTTCTTGTTGGCCCCCTTTATGTATTGGAAGAGTGTTACAAGAAAGCCTGGAGCCTTCTCTACTCCAGATTGAACAAACTCAATTGGTAGATGAAAAATCATTTATGAGCCAGCAGCTCTTTTGAGACCCCACTTGCAGTATTGTGTACAGTTCTGGTGTCCTCAGCATAAGGACATGGAGCTGTTGGAGAAAGTCCAGAGGAGGCCACGAGGATGGTCAGGGGGCTGCAGCACCTCCCATATGAAGACAGGCTGAGAAAGTTGGGGCTGTTCAGCCTGGAGAAGAGGGGGCTGCATGGAGACCTCATAGCATACTTCCAGTATCTGAAGGTGGCCTATAAGGATGTCAGAAAGGGACCCTTAATCAGGGACTGCGGTGACAGGACAAGGGATAATGGGCTAAAATTTAAACAGGGGAAGTTCAGGTTAGATATAAGGAGGAAGTTTTGTGCTGTGAGGGTAGTAAGGCACTGGAATGGGTTGCCCAGGGGAGTTGTGAATGATTCGTCTCTGGCAGTGTTCAAGGCCAGGTTGGAAGGAGGCTTTGGTGACATGGTCTAGTGTGAGTTGTTCCTGCCCACGGCAAGGAGTTTGGAACTAGATGATTTTAAGGTCCTTTCCAACCCTAACTATTCTATGATCTTATGTGTTCTTGCAGCACAGAAAGCCAATTGTAACCTGGGCTGTCTAAAAACAGGATATTAAGGGAGGTGATTATTCCGTCTACTCTTCTGTCATGAGACCCTACCTGGAGTATTTGATTCAGGTTCTTTGTCCCCTGTAAAAGACACAGATCTGTTAGATTAGGTCCAGAAGAGAGCCACAAAAATTAGCAGAGGTATGGAACACCTCTCCTATTAGGAAAGGCCGAGAAAGTTGGGATTGTTCATACTGAAGAAGAAAAGGCTCTAAAGATACCTTTCAATATGCAAAAGCAGGATAATAAGAAGGATAGGGAGAGACTTGTTACCAGGATCTGTAGTGACAGGACAAAGGGCAATAGTTTTAAACTAGAACAGGATAGATTTTGATAAGATACATAGAACAAATTTTTTATGATGTGTGTGGAAAGACACTGGAACAGGCTGTCCAGAGAAGTTGTGAATTCTCCATCACTGGAAGCACTCAGTGTCATGCTAGACGGAGCTTTGAAAAACTGGTCTATTGGAAGGTGTCCATGCCTACAGACAGGGGGTAGGACAGGATGACCACTGAAGGTGCCTTCCAACCCAGCCATTCTATGATTCTATGAAGGGGGAGTGAAAATGCTTAAGGGCCAGGTCAGAGTGAGATGTGACCCCAAGTTGAGGGCTTCCTCTTCTGCCTCTTGTCATAGGGATTAAGCCCTTTACCCTTACCACTGAGTTCAGATGGCAGCATCCTCTTGCAGTTCTTCACCCACATGTCATTCAGTTGGGATTTGTCTACCAAAAACTGCATAGAGTGTCCCTCTGAAAGACTTGCTTGGGCTTTCAGAGGATAAATATTGTACTCTATCATGCTTTCTACTTGAAAGCAAGTTCTGCCGTTTGAAAGGCATCATCAGGCTTATCTGGTTGATGTGGAAAAACAGAGTGAACACCATTGGACCAGATCCATAACAAAACAGTTCTATGTGCGGAGACCAGAGAGCGCAGAGCTCTGTGTTTATATAGGCTCTGTGTTTCCATACTATCATCTCCTGTGAGAAAACCCTTCTCATCCTGCAGCATCCCCAGCTCAGGAACTTGGAGGTAATAGACATAAAGAAAAGAAAATAAGCCATTAACATTGTCACACAAACATACAACAGCACACTCACCACAGGAAGCTCCACAAGCAATACTGTAGCATTAGTAAAAAGACAAAATCATTGCCCATCACAATGGCTGACACTTTCATAAGCCTCTGCCTGAAACTGACTCATCTCTGCCTGAAATTTAAAGCCAAAGATGCACTCAGCAGCCTGTTAACTCACAAAGACAAAAGAAATCATGTAGAAAGATTTCAGGCTTGTATAAATCAAATACAAATGGAATTTGTTGTCAAGAGTTGTATGTTCTGGGCATTAGAACAAAAAACACTTGGTGTGAGTAATGACGTTTTCAGGGATAAGAACTTGAAGATAAAATAATTGCAGCTGCCTCTGAATATAGTCCCAAGTTGTTCAAATAATGCCTTTCAATCAGTGTGGCAACGTATTAACACATTCTGAGATTGTCTGTGTTGATACATCAATGACCTTGGTTTGTCTGCCTTGACTGTCAAAAAAGAAATTAAGTGTATAACAGCACAGTCTGGAGGGAAGACAGAAGTATTAGGTGAGGGACTAAACAACCCTACATGACTGCACTCCCAGCAAGGCCTAAACACATTAATCTAATGATTTCCATTCGATCTCCCCTAACACATGATTTAAACCTAGACTTCGAAGATCTAACAGAAGCCTACACCTAACCCTAAACCCTAACCCTTAAATCTAACCCTAACCCCTCACCGTAAAACTAACCCATAAGTCAAACCCCAACCTTAACCCTAACCCTGAACCAAATCATAACCACTAAATCCTAACACTAGCCCAAACCCAACCACTAAGGCTAAGCCTAACAACAAATCCTTAATAAACCTAACCTTAAATCTAACCGTAACTCTAAATCTAACCTTAAATCCTTTCCCTAAAACAAGCCCAAAACCTAAAAATAACTGTAATCCTAAGGTTAACCCTAAACCTATTACAAACCCTAACGCTAATTATAAAACTAACACCTAAGCGTAACAGGAGCTCTAACCGTAAATCCTATTCTTAACACTAACTGCAACTCTAAAAGATTAACCATGCCTAAAATTAACCCCAAATTCCTAAACGCCAACGTAACTCTAATCTAAACCACCAAGCTAAGCCTACACCTAAGGCTAAGGGCAAACCTAACAATAAAACACAGACACTAGAAGGTTTCACAACTGTAATCTTAACAATAATTCTAATCTAAAACCCTAACCCTAAAACCTAATCCCTAAATCCCGTAATGGTAAAAAAAGAATCTAAATGCTAAACGTAAATTTAACGCTAATGCCTAAAGGAAACCTAAATATAAAACACAAATATAAGACAGGAATATTAATCCTAAACCTAAGCACAGACCCTAAACTTAACCTAACTGTAACCCAAACCTTAACTGCAACTCTAATTCGACAGCCCTAAACCTAAACAAAGAAACTAACACTAACCCTAAATCAAACACTAACGTTATCCCTAACCCCAAATTTAACACTAATCTTAACAAACTAACACTAAATCTAACCCTAAACTTACCCTAAGCCCTAAACCAAACACTATCTCTAAACCTGTCCCTAATCATAACTGTACCCTAACCCTACTATTAACACTAAAAACATAACCCTAACCCCAACTCCAGCACTAAAACTAAACCTAACACTAACCCTAAACCTTGACTCTAAATCTAACCTTAAATCCTAACCCTAACCCCACCCTTAACTTTGACCCTAACCCTAAGCTTTGACACTAACACAAACTCTAACCTTAAACTTAAGCATAACTCTAACTCTAGCACTGAGGATAAAACTGTCCCTTTTAATCTCATATTAAAAATGCTGACAGATGGCTGAATTTCTTCATCTTCTTTCCTGCTTTCCCACATCTATTTCAGAAGAGTCTTGTCTACATGAATCCAAAGCAGACTGAGAAATGTTCTGCAAATTGCAGTTTGGGCTGCTGCCAGGAGGAAGACAAAAGGAGTGAACCAGAATTCAGAAAGGTTTCTTACCAACTCTATGAGCCTCCCTCAACCTAGTGCAGCTATTTAGAAACCATAGCATTTCCTAATGACTCATTATGGCATGGAAGGGGTGAATCTTTGTACCACACCTCCAGGAGACTTCCAAGCAAAGCATAAGACTGAAATGTGTTTAATACTCTATTCAGAGCCAATCTAGCAGGAAAACGAAGGGATTTGCCTCTTCTATCCCACCTGCAACTCTTGATATATCTTCCCAGCAAGAAAATGGATACACATTGTAGAAGAATCAGTAAGCCAGTACTCCAAGTCAGGCCACAGAGCTTACATTGTCGGTGTTAAGTTATCATCCCTGGCTGCAGAGTCAAGGTAAGGAGAGGGAGAGAAGTGATATCTTCCAACACTGTTATAAATTTCAGAAATTCCTTCTTCTCCCTAAAGGTCATTAAGCACCAAGGTCGCCATGAGGTGACAGCACACCCTAAGTTGGTAATAATACAACTGCCAAAAAAAAAAATGCACTCTAAAACTTAGATTCTTGTTTCTCTCTGTTCTTTGCGCTGCACTATGAACGTTTTGTCAGCAATGACTACAGGAAGTTTTTGAACTCGGTCAAAGGCATGATGATAAAAAATTCACATGAGAAGCACCTCTTAATAGACTGGTAAGAATGATTCCCCTTCATATGTCTTTAGCTACACAGTCACACACACAGAGTGGCAATGACACAGCACAGTTAAAGTACTGTAAGAACAATAGAGGCCAATGGAAATTTTTCTCCACAGTGGTAGTGACATCTTGTTAAGATATCATCAAAAGTTCCCCCGAAGGTTTTCAATTTTGTCTCACAGGAGAAAGTCATACTTTGGCATCAATTTGTCTGTTCATATCATCCTTCATGAAAACTACAGGAAAATGCTGCCATGCCTTTGTTCATGATTTCCTGAATAAATCTAAGTGGGTTACATTTATCTCATCTCCCACTAGGCCATGTGTGTGCTGTTTTGTTGTAACTTTCAAGTCACATTTCATAGCATCACAGCCAATCGTGCTGCTGCATGAAGAAATTTCACACCACTGTTGATGCTGCTTCAAATAAATTAAGCTGCTCTCTAGGCAGCAAACAAAGTAGGCAGTCCACTTCGGTGGATACATCTGACAAGTATATCATTCTGTCTAAATAATTTCACAGACTTCCCACATAGCATTAATGGAGACTGGATGGACCAGCCCTGAGGAGAAGGACATGGGGAAGATGGATGATGAGAAGCTCCCCATGACTGCAAGTGTGCATTTGAGCCCAGAACCCCTCATGTGCTGAGCTGCATCCCCAGAGTGTGAGCACAGGTCAAGGGAGGGGATTTTCCCCCTCTGTTTTGCTCTGGGGAGACCCCCATGCTGTCCTGTGTCCAGCTCCAAGGCAACAACACAAGAGGTACATGGAACTGTTGAACCGAGTCCAGAGGAGGCCACGGAGATGCTGCGAGGGCTGGAGCAGCTATGCTCTGGAGACAGGCTGAGAGAGCTGGGCTTGTTCAGCCTCTAGAAAAGAAGGCTCTGGGAGACCTCAGAGCAGCTTCCAGTGGCTAAGAGGCATGACAAGAAAGCTTTTGACAAGGGTCTACAGGAAGAAGACTAGGAGAATGGCTATGAGGGCAGAGAGCAGATTGAGATGAGCTCTTAGGCAGAAGTTCTTCCCTGTGATGGTGGTGAGGCTCTGGCATAGGTTGCCCAGAGAGGCTGCGGCTGCCCCATCCTTCGCATTATTCAAGACTCGGCTGTACAGGGGTTGGAGCAACCTGGTCTAGTGGAAGAGGTCTCCCTGCGTATGGCAGGGGTTTAGAACTGGATAAGCCTTAAGGTCCCTTACAACCCAAACCAGTCTGGGATTCTATTATTTAGGAACTAAGAGTCAAAAATTAATCTCTATGATTTGGTCATCTTTTCACCGAAGAAACACTTTCAGGGTGCAGCCCGCTCACAACTGTAGTGTCACCTTCTGTTGCTTATGTTTCTCTACACAGACACTGCTATGTACCCCGTATCCTATCCCAATGCTCTGGTGAAAAACAGCAGCTATAGATATGAGGGAGGATGCAGCTGTCCTTAGAATAGTAGCAGAAAATACAGACTGTGTAGGACCAGCAACTGCCCTTCAGGTGCAGGGCAGTAAGAGGAAAGATCAGAGAGTAAGAGAGCACTTCTGAGAGCGCTGGGGCAGTCAAGCTGCTGGAATGAAAGGGAAAAAGATAGGACAGATCCTGACACTGCAGCCAGACACCTGCGCTCATGAAACAAACAGGAAAAGACATTGGGAGGCTGCTGAAGCCTACCATTTTTCTTGATATTGGCTGTCCTTGCTGTCCTCTGCCAAAAAGCTAGCAGAAGCACTAACTATTCAAGCAATGTTGTTTCTGTATGTGTGCACACTACAGCTTACCTCCCCTTTATTAAAGAATACCACTGTGCAACGCTGCTTCATCCAGCCATCCAGAACAATTTAACTTGATAGTTCATGTTCAGCTATAACACTCTTCAAAATTTGATGACTTTTCTCCACAATCTTCAAGCTGGGCTCTAACACTGAGCCAACAGCACTTGCCAAAACTACTTCCCAGGAAAAAGTCAAGGCGGCAATTCAACAAAGCAGAGAAGAGATACAGATGATCCATAAGGATGCACACAAGACCGAGAATTGCTGTTGGCTAGAGGTGCAGAAGTCTGAGCACATGCAATCCGTATATGCAGCCAAAGCAATATCTTTGGCAAGGTGACTTATCTCCTCTCTGTCTTGCTTGTCCTAACACTAGCTAGCCCAGTCTTTTCATCTATACTGGGATTGTACCAGTTATTCTAGTGAGTCTCAGAGCGACAATAAAATAGTAAAACAAGGTCCTGAGTGCATCCCATGGTAACAGTGCAGATGCAGTGACCACATGCTGAAAACTGAATTGAGTGCACTCATCATTCCTGTAAACTGCGGCTTCCAGGGGTCCTCCCAGCTTTAAATCTAGCATTTAAGAAATAGACTCCAAGGGAGAGGCTCAACCCTCTGCTATGTGCAACTTCCCACTGGAACTACTCACTTTACAAAACAGAGTTTCCTGCCAGATGCTGTTTCCTTGACCTTTTAGAGAGTGGGGAGAGAAGCCTGGCACTCCTCTGATTAGCAAAACAAATCAATTCAGCTGTCTGAAAAAAACAGCCCCGTCTTCACACAGCTTGGTCCTGAGATGTCTCTGTCTCAGACAGGCACAGGAGAAAGAGTTTAATCCAATTCTTCACAAAAAACAATAGCGTTCAGGTCTTTGAACACTTTACAATGCTCTCTAAGAAGCATGAGAGAAAAACTATGCATTCAAGACTTAAGTAAAAAAAACTTAGCTACAAACAACTTTCACCAGTGATTGCACCTCTGCTGCAGCATCAACAAAAGTTTTTTCTGTCATTGTCATGTCTGAATGTGGATATGCATCTCTTCAACAATGGATTTATTTTGAGCCAGACACAGGACGCATGATTTTACAACGATGTAGGCCTCTTTGGGGGAACTCAAGGACATTGTGTGCCTCAGCAGTTGGAGGAAGTATCTGCTGAATAAGCAAGAGGATGTTGCGGCTGGGGAATAGAAACTGGGAAGACAATGACACAAAGGCAGGGAAACCGAAACTGGGACACAAATGAGTAGAACCAATCAGTAACTGCAAAAGAGCGCATGCACAGCGCGTGAACAGTATATGCAACCAATTGGATTGTGCGTGGCTACTTGTAATAGATTAGTAATATAATATGTCTTTTTTATTTAAGCAATAAATGGCTTCTGCTTGATTCACATTGAATTTCTCGGAGTCCATTTTTCATCCCCATACCTGAACACAGCCGGGTCCACTCCAAAACAGAGAAAAGAGCACAATAAAGCACTTATTCTCATAACGGTTGCTTCAGGTTTTCAATTTTCCAGTATTCTCATACATATTGCTTCCCAGAAGAAATGTATAGAATCGAACTGAGGGAGAATGCACTCCATCTTGAACTATTATTTTCCAGGAAAACATTAAGAGTTAGAGATGAAAATTGGAAACACCATTATAAATCTGTTTTTAACAGCAAAGCTTTTCTCATCCCCTATATCAAATTAGCCAGGCTCAGATTTCATGCCTTCTTCAGAGATCTTAAATTCAATCACAAAAAAGTCAAGCAGTGATGATTTCAGGCTTTTTCTGGTTCTTGTTGCATTGAAAGGAATAAATTTTGATTCACATATATGGTTTCTAAAAGGGCAGACTGACAGATGGTCAGTATATTATTGTGCTTTGTAAAGGTTACATATTAAACATTCATTAAAACATGCATCAATAATTTTTAAAATGTCTGAGTTAAAAATTGTGAAGAGAATTTAAACAAAATGTCTTTCCAGAACACCCAAGAAATAGACACTTGTTTAAATTCATTTAAAATTTATATAGATTTATAGAAATATACATTTTATATAAATAATAATTTAGCACAACTTATATAAATAAGTTCATATGCATTTAATAGGAATTTATATTAAAAGTTGTGGCTGCCCCATCCCTGGCAGCTTTCAAGGCTAGGTTGGATGGGGCTTGGACCAACCTTGTCTAGTGGGAGGTGTCCCCGCCCATGGCAGGGGTTTGGAACTGGATGAGCACTAAGGTCGCTTTCAACCCAAAGCTCTCTGGGATTCTATGATTCTAAAATACACCCACATATCTTATTGCCTATAGCTGAGTGCTGCTTAAATTTTTGTAGCGATGCCTGGGAGCTAAACTGTTGGCATTCGTTGAGCTTATTTATCCTGAAGAATAGAGTATAAGAAATTCTCTCTAAAAGCAAACCACCCACAAAGAATACTAAAATTATAAAATCATTTAGGTTGGACAAATACCCTTAAGGTCATTGAGTCCATACTCACATTTCCTACAGTGATATGCATTACTAAGTTACAAATGTCCAAGGTTACATGGCAAATCTGAGAAGGGCATTTTGATAGGTGAATGTACTACAGAAGAGAAAGGACTGTTACTGAGAGAAAAAAATTAAAGTTAGGAACGCTGCCTGGCTAAAATAAATCGCCTTGAAAAGGAGACTATTCATTTGTCAGCACCAACAAATACCAGCTCAGCTGAAGCTGGAGTTACACAAGTCAGAATCAAAATCTGTGAAGTCCTGTTCCAATGTTTCGGTAAGCTGTGATGCTGTTTGACCACTGTATTCTCTGTCTCAGGGGCCCTCTGGATCACATAAGCTCATGTCCTGAGAAACTAATAAGGATGAAACATAAATGCCAGTTTTGCAAGACATCCTGTGTTTTATGTATGGATGAAGCGCCAGAACAGGTGCAGAAACTGATTTGACTCACATAGGTGTAACTATAATCAGGTTCACCTGACATAACCCATATTCTAATTCAGACACAGTTATTCATAGTTCCTCTCATGGAGATAATTTTTAGAGAAAAAATCATGTAGTCAGTTTTTAGACAACCGCCTTAGGGCAGGGAGAGACACATACGTAGAATCATAGAGTGGTAGTGACCTTAAAGGCATAGGTAGGGACCAGGTTGCCTTAAGCTCCATCCAGCTTGGCCTTGAGCACTGCCACTTATGGGGCAGCCACAGCTTTTCTGGCTAACCTGTGCCAGGGCCTCACCACCCTCACAGGGAAGAACTTCTGCCTAAGAGCTCATCTCAGTCTCATCTCTGCCAATATAAAGCCATTTCCCTTGTCCTGTTCCTAAAGGCCCTTGTCAAAAGACCCTCCCCACATTTCTTGTGGCCCCTTTAGGCACTGGAGCTGCTCTAATGTCCCCCTGAAGCCTTCTCTTCACCAGGCTTAGAAGAGTCAAACAAATTGTAGCAAGGATATCTGGCACTGCCAGGTCTGCAGGAGCCGGTGGTGCGCACCGCCCACCATGGCAGTGGCAGGCACCTGCTTTAACTGGGGACACGAAAGAACTCTCTGAGAATCAAATAATCTATTTCTGACAAGACACTATTTGTATATGGTGGTAATGACTCACCTAGTCTGCATTTGGGAGCAATGTCATGAGTGCTTTCAGGGTTGAGAGCAGTGGAAAGAAGGATCTGTGCTGTTTGCAAGCCCATTTATATTTTTCAGTAGAAACTACTGAAGTGGGATGATGCAGAAATATAGCACTAATGAACATATTAATAAGCTTTATTAATGGGGCATAATGATACTTTATAAAGTGAAATTAAGCAGATCAGCACAGTGTAGGAGAGAGCTTCAGGAACAGATGACTGTACTGATAATTCAGAGCTGAAGCCAGGGAAACATGCTGCAGAAATACAACACTGCAAGTAGAGGTTAGTTGTGGATTTGTGTTAACTGCCAAAATATCTTTAATCGAGAAACATGTCCAGAATGGAGACTTTAGGCACAAACTGGGAGGGCATCTTGGGGGAAGGATATTTCCATCCTGCTGGAACAAAAGTTTGTATAAGTCTCTGCAGCCACTGTTTGGAAGAAGATAACCAACTAACAAACCTCTAGCTAATGTGGAGTAGGCACTTTATCAGATTCCTTTTCTTTCAGATGCAGAGCTTTTTCATTTTTGTTGTGGTTTAAGCTTAGTCGTAAATTAGACAAAGCATGTAGCCTGCTTGTTTTCCCCCCACAACCTGTCCTTC
>WYDI02022042.1:0-11392 GCA_009867235.2 Psittacus erithacus | reverse complement strand
AAAGTTAGAAACACAGTGCTGCACCAGCCACTAAGAAGGAGAAAAAATGACTGCTACTGCTGAACCCATGACAATTTTCTTTCAGTGTGTTGTGTCTGATGACAGACAGAAATCATGCCACCCCCTTTCCAGGCTTCTGAAAGAAACTTTTTTATACACCTATCAAATCAGGACCTCTACCAACAGACTGGAGTATGGCAAGCTCAGTGCTGCATGTAGGCAGCAGAAAGAAACCAGGCTATCATTTTGCCTGCACTCAAGCCAATAGTAAGCATGCCTTAGAGCACAGAGAAGACAAGAGCACTTCTAAAGTGGAAAAGGAGCAAGTAAAATTTGTGCTTTTATCATAGATACTTTATGTCTAACTGAGTTAGCATCTTTCCTTAATCAATTATTTTCTAGGCGTGGAAAACACACTCGTTTCTTTGTCTGGGTTTCAATGAACCATCCATCAGCTGCCAGGTAAGAATCTTTTGCTTAGGGCATAGAGAATGAGAATTGCCAAAAGTAGATGGCGTTCAGAAGACAACTGGCAAAAATAAAGACAAGAGCAAAGAGCACCAAAAGAATTAAGCTTGAGGTATACTAAAGGGCTGAAGCAATTTCAGGGAGTTGACATCCACCACACTGCTGCTGATGTGTGAAAACAAGGTTTTCAGTCTAAATCAGTTTGTACTATGGCTTGGAAAAGACAGTGAGGGTAGTTCCTTCTGGTGTCTAATAAAGGGCTGAGTACGAATTATTTTTTTTCCTATTTCTGGTGACTCAAATTTGAGTCTCTTGCCTTCACCTGAGTCAGACTTTTTGTTAAATTTTAAAGCAAACTTTCCTTGAGACCTCTGTCCTTTTATAAACTTGGGTGAAATCAGCTGACAGGTTCAATATTTTGGAAGGGAACAGAAAATCTAGCACAGCTTTTCTGCACATCTACACACATTATTCCATAGCCTCTTCCTTCCGCAAAGCCTGGCTTAAAATATTATAATCTATTTTTAAATCATGTGTGCATTATTTCTAATGCAACACATTTAACTACAATTAAATATTAATCATAATACAAAAGTGTACCGGACTAAAAAGAGCATCCGAAGCTCTAAAAGCATAAAACATTAAGCAAGGTTGTCACAAAGTGATGTTCTGCAATGATAGTAGATGTTCAGTTGTCCAGATTTCTCATCTATTAACCCCCTCAACTTGCGAGTGTCTTGCTTGATACTAAATTTGGAAGCTCTCTTTTCTGGAGGACAGTGAAAAGGAAAACCAGGCAACCTGGACTGCACATGTTTTCTGCTGTTTTTTAACCTGTCTGTCTTGAAGAGAGAGCAAGACAAACACATGAAGAGGAAAGACGGAGTACAATAGAAAATACACCTCCCGTGACTTAGCACCAATTGTCCAACTTTGCAGACCCCATGTGTTAGTGGAGGGCACAATCAGCACATGCTCAAAGTCTGAGGCTCTGCATATGATTGCTCTCTCACTTGTACTTCCAAAGATAATTAAATTAAATACAAACTTACCAGTGTTGATTGCACAGCATCCGTCAAGCAGAGGACAGATATTAGAAAATGTTTTGCTAGCAGAAGCAAGCCTTCTTTATCAATGCTACATGGGAGATGCAGAACAGCTTTTGCCCAGGAAGTTTCTAATCACATGGCTGCAAACCTAAGCCCAAAACAATATGATCAATATGAGCAAGGTACATCATGTACAGCTTAGGTGCCTTTAAGAAAAAAAAGAGAAACTGGAGGTGGAAAGAAAGATAGTGAAGCCAGTCAGCCCAAAGTAGTTTGTCACTCTCCCAGCCTACTAGTCCAGGGAACCCACTCTACCGCATTCTTTGTCATCAGAAATTATTATTTTAGGGCAAAGGCAGGAAAAGAAAAAACAGAGAGGGAAAAAAAAAAAAAGAAACCCTTCATTTTCTTTCTTCTGCTGAAAGATCACACTTGTAACAACAAATTCTGTAACCCTGGGGATTCAGCAATTTCCCTAGTTCAATAAATTAACCACAGGACCTCACTGTCCAGGTGAGAGAAAGTGTACTGTAGTCAAATAAGATATTCCATCAGTTTGGTAAAATGTTTAGGCAAGGATGAAACTGCACTGTGTCATGGGAATCAAATGGTGCAGGAAGTACCTGTCTTGCTTTTGAAACGATTGACAACATGCCAAGATAGAGAGGAAGTAGGCATTTTGTAGGGCTTTCAACTTCACCTAGAAACTTGAGTATCAGTTCCTGGTCTACTCTACAATGCTCTTGATAGAGTATTCTCTCCCAGCTTGCAATCCCTCTCCTGTCATGTTGCTTTACAGAACAGGAACCAGTTTAAAATCCAGCTCAATGGAATCCTGTTTGTCATAGGAACTTGCAGGGACTTGAATAAAGCCAGTAATTAATAATAATTACACAGCAGAGAACCATAGTAGCAAGGTTCATGTTAGCATTTCCTGTCTTTTAACTCTGCTTCTCCTCCCCTTACTCCCCCCCCTTCCCATCAATATTTATGCTCTTTAAACACAGGGGGTTTTTTGGGGGAGGCTGGAGTTTGAAATTGTTTGAGAAGCACTTTGTGCATGAAAAGCCTCTGTTTAAATGACAAATATAGTATTAATAGTAATAATGCAGGTGCAGAAGCATGCAGGTGTGATTGTATTTCTGAGGACCACATATGCTTCCCGCCAATAAGAAAAAAAACATTTCAAGCTCTAGCTCCAACAAAAAGCTACATAATCCCTTTGGTCCCAGATTCTAGGCACAACGCTAAATAAAGTATTAGGAAGCCAGAGTGGCATGAGGAATGGTTATGCATGGAGGAGATGCTGGCTGATGTCCTCTAAATTTGGGATATTCAGTGATCCATGATAAAAAAAGCCCCCCAGCACGTTAGTGGAAAGCAGACTTTCTAGGTACATGTGCATTGTGAAATAAAAGAGACTCTAGGATATACCTTATTTCAGCTGGAAAAGTAAAGCAGCAAAAAAGGAGCAGCAGTAGAGTCTCTAGCAGGAGCTAACAAGTAGCATGTCAATCCTCTGCCTGCTAACCCAACCAACATATCCATTTTTTCCCTTCATCCCAGGAAGCAATATGTGAGAGATGCCTGTAATAGAGACATGTTGTCACGTTAAGGCGCCAGGTAGTCTACCCGCTTCCCAAGAAGGATGAGACCCTTGTATCCGACCGCCTGCAGCCCCGCCAAGTCGGAGGGTGTTCACCCAACCTATTCAGGGACCATACGAGCAGCACTTTAAGCCAAATCCCTTAAAAGCAGTTTCCGGAAACTTGTATCAAGAAATTTATTACTCGTGACAGGATACAGATTCGAGATAGCCGGTGACAGTGACTGACTGCGAGAACAGACTTGATTTGCAATAACCAATCGGTAATAATACTAAATAGCTAGCAAGATGTTAAATAAGTAAATGCGCATAACACAGAGCTTACCCAATAGGCGCCCCTATGGGGGGCAGAAGAGAGATACAGCCCGTCGACTGATCCCAGATGTTGCGATGGAGGCTTCTTCCCAAAATATCTCCCTTCTCTTTTGCCAATTTATACTATCTTACTTTTAGGTGGAGCTTGAGTTACTCTAGCCATACATAATCACCCTTGGCACGGTTGACACATGTCAACAACATGTCCTCTTATCCTGCTTGAAAAGGAAAACTGCAATTTCCTACACTTTCATCTTGGCCTTCCCCACAGCCCCAGCCAGCTGCTGAAGACAAGCAGAAAGAGAAGAGCCAGGTATCTACACATCTCCTCACCCTGCACTGCTCCAGTGAAAGGTAACCTCCCCTTCCTGGTGCTTGCATCACAACAGAGGAACCTTAGGAAAAATAACACAAAGACAGCAAATGTCCTCTGTGCTTGACTGCTAGGCAAGGCAGTGACATAAATCTCTCTTCTGAAGAGTCTAAAGGAAACCAGCAGGGACTACTGGACTGCCAAGACATTATGGCTTAGGGCTCAGGACTAGGTCCGGACCATGGGATCATTCATATCAACTGCCGCCAGAAAGCCTCCTCCCCCTACCCAGAGGGCTAAAGTTTATATCTTCTACTTAATTGCTCCATTTAGCAAGTCACAGATACAGATGCTGTGAGAGACTAGAAGGGGGTTTGTTTCATCAAGTTCCATTTTGATTTCAAGCCCAGGTCTGTCCTGGGATACTACACTCCTTCAGAGATCCACAAAAACTCACACTCCAGACTCCAGTTACAGACAGCATGTGCATAGCTCCTGAAGACAGTGAAGTGGATATTAAACCATGTTTGTCTCTGGGTTACCGGTTAGTTTCCTACACCTCTGATTGCAAAAATTAGTCTTCAGATTAGCAGATATTCACACTTTCCTGCCTTTCCCGACCCTGGATATGTAAATTCAGACTCATGAGCATATCCTTCCTTCTATCTGCATTGGTAAAGATGCCAATGTGACTGCTGGCTGATTGATGGCAAGTTGCACAGTGCATCCACACCTGCCTCAAGTTAAAACTCACCAGCAGTATTTCCTATGGTTCCATGCTGTTCTGGGGCTGCCAAGTTAAACACTCAGTCTGCCAAGCTGAAATTGACAGGTATTTGTAAAAAAATGCATGACAGAACTCCATTCCGTACTTTGAATAACAACTTTGTTAGTCCCCAGGCAAGAAAAGCTAGCCAACCAGCACACATGAGGAGAGTGGCACTCAGAAAAGAATATGAACCAAGTTGTGCATCATGTCCCACCTGCTCCCCACTCTGAGGCTCCATGGGGATGCAAGGAAGTAAAAGAACTGCAGGTCCCATTCTGTTCCCACAAGCCAGATGGGCACAGGAGATGCTGTAAATAGCTGGCAGAAGATACATGAAGACTTACAGGCTTGTATTGATCACTTGTGTGGGATGCAGAGCCTCACTGGGGAACAATCATAAATCACCACCACTGTTAAAGGCAGAAACACAGTATTAGTGGTCTGAACTTCAAAGACTCCAACTCCAAGCCCATAGCAGTCAACTAGACATTTTGTAATGACTTCCATACACTCTGAAATTTGAAAGAACCAAGCATTGTCATGACTATTTTGCTAACACAGTTAGGTATAGGCTAACTATGTAAGAGCTATCTAGTTAAACACAAATAGCTAACCCAGTCATGAGTTCAGAGCTACTACGCTGCTAGTTACAAGCTCTGATATATAGGTAGCTCTGATGTATAGGTAGACTTAAGTGATGAAGCTTCTTCCTGGTTTTGGAAACAAAACCTGTAATCACTTAATCCAAGAATTCTTACTCAGATTGTCTTAGTTGTTAACACTTTTGCGTAGATTTCAGCAGTATGAAAGGATTTACCATACAAAGGGCAGTGTTAAAAACCATGAATTAAGTCAGGCGGCAATATTTGTCAAAAGAACCAGAGTATAGGTGAGATATCTTCTAGCATTTTATTAACAAGCTGGAAGATGAAGGTCAACAGTGTGCTAGTTAAATTCACAGAAACACTAAATTAGGAAGTATTATTACCAGCCCTGGAGTCTCAGAAGTGGTATGAAACACAGACAGGAAAAAGAAAAGCATGGTTCAGTTGGAAAATGCTGCATTCCTGCATCTGAGAAAAAAAATACAGCTCTTCTGTGTGAAGAGGATCTTTCCGTGGGAGTAAATGACTAATAAGTGATAGTTTATCTTCTTTACAATCTGAGCTTTGGTGGGATTTGAATATAACAGTTGTACTTAATTTGCACCCAATAAACCCTTAGGGGGGTTGTGTCTTCGGGGTTTTTTTGGTGGTTTGGGTTTTTGTTTTTTGTGGGGGTTTGGTTTTTTTTTTTGTTTTGTTTTTGTTTTGTTTGTTTGCTTTTTTGGGTGGGGATTAATTTTGTTTTGTTTTGTTTCTAAATCTGTAACTAACCTTTCTTACAATAGCCAACAGCCAGGTCACGTTCCCTCATAGTAGGGAAACAATCCAGAGCTCAGTGAATTCTCCCATAAACTGAATAGATGAGCAGATGCAAAGGTGAAAAAGCAATTCTGAACTTTAAATTTTCAGTTCTGCACTATTAGAAACTCTTGGCCTCCCTATCATCAAATGGTAAATTTATGACATCTCCTGCTGGACAAAACAGACGAGGCTAGCCTTCTATGATCTCTTAGAAAATCAGCCCAGCACACATGGCTAATGGCAACCTTTGGGAGAAGAGAGTGTTTGGTAAAGCCCTTTCCTCTGGCTCTCAATATTGCTGTACGTATTCTTAGATGGGCAGCCAGGACCATCCTAGTCCCTTCCATCACGAGTTTGCATTCAAGTTCTTCAGACCTGTTGTACTGCCAGAGGATTCCTTTTCTGTTTCTGCAATGCTGCAGCCCCCACAAGGTCTCCTTGACCTTCGTCGTAGGTTCCCAAGACAGGACATGGAAACAGATGCTGACAATATCCCCCTTCTCACAGCATGACCCTTCTTGCTGCAGCAGCCCCATTCTCTCACTTTACCTTCCTTTCTTTTTTCCACTCACTGCATTAAAAACAGTTTTCTCCTCCTCTTTTGGGAGGCATGCTCTCCAGTTCTAGAGGCAGCTTCACTGTCTTCTGCAAGACTCTCACAGATGCACATTTTCCTTATATGAGATCCCTTCACAACTTAGCTTACCCTCCAGTAGCCTCATACAGTTTGATTCCCACCAGACAGGGTTTGCCTCCAAGCATTAAGTCATCACTAATCTCTTCCTTTTTCAACCTAGGGACCTCCTCTCATACCCAATCTCCTGCTTTCTCCAACTGCCTCCACTGCTCTGTACTCTTCTTCCAGATTAACTTTCGTCAAGCGTCTGCCTGTTCCAACTCCTCTTGGCACTGAACAACCCCTTCACTCATCCTGATCTGTCATCCCTTATATCATTTTTGCCTACGCAGAAAGCTTGCTCTGGAGCTGCACATCCTGCATCAGAAATATGGTGTGTGCTAACAGCATACACATATGAACCAAATGAAACAAGCCACTTCACTCATTGGGATTGCCCATGTTTCATCTCAAAGTATTAACAACAATCAAAATCATCAAAGTTTCACTTGGGAAACACATGACCCGGAGCTGTCACTAACAGCGCATGGCTTATATTTACAAACCAGTGAGTAGCCAGAGATATATTTAGCATTTTAGGTTAATATTCAGTGTCTAGCCTTAGGCCCTGATAGTACTGAAATAGCACTGAAATAACTCTGGCAACTGCCACAATGCTCACATCTACTAAAACACCATTTACAGAGGGTCCCATTCAGCAGACTGAGAACCAGAAGTTATCTTTCTTTCTGGGCCTAGTTTCACAGATCTGTTTTAGCAAATATTTTTACTTGCTTTCAGTGCATGAAAATCCAGTTTTGTCAAGTAGCAACAGGAGGAACCACCCGCCTGCCCATCCAGCAGAGCAAGTACCAAAAGCACCGTCCACAGGGATGCATTCAGATAAGCAGATATAACGGAGAGGTAGCTTTGTACTTGGGATAAAAGAAGGGGATGTGGATATTAATCAAGTGAAACTGAGGAGCTAGTTTCTGCCTTATCTTGCCTCTGCACAACCTCAAGGACTTTCTTCTATAGGCTCAACTATTCCCCAGCACAGTACACCTCAAGTATATCAAAACGGTCAGCTGGAAGCAGGGACAAAGTACCTTTACTCATGTTGAAGCTGATAAAATACAGGCCATCTACAGCAGCTGAGAACATCAATAAAGCTTTATTAGCTGAAAAGGAAGTCTTACGTCAGCCTGATGATAAAACTGATTGCAGTTAGCTTGCACCTCTTCGCCTAGTGCCCCCAGCACAAATCTAAGGTTGTTTTCTCACCGCAGGAGCTCACATTAGGCAAAGTATTTGCCTTTCCCTTCTGCATTTGCTCTGCCTCAAGGCAGACTCCTCAAGGATGAACACATTACTCAGCAGCCTAGCAGAAAGGCTTCTTCAGGCACCTCAGAATTACAAGCAGCTCACATTTCTTGCAACGCAAGGAAATTGTGTAACTTGTGAGAGTAATGGCATTGTGGGGTAAAATAAAACCTCCCAACTGGCCTGGTGCAGGCTGAACTGAAACACAAGGAATTCTGGCAGAGGAAACAACAATCACAGGAAACGAGAACTGCAGGCTATGTTGTGAGTGATTCACAGAACAATCGTATGAAAGTCAAAGCAAGCTTTCTGGTCCTGAATGGTTGTCATCACAGACTTTTGCAGTATAACAGCCAGAGTCCAATAGTCATATTTTCCACACATGTATTTTATCTGCTAATTATAAATAAGTCTTCCAGCTTGCTCCAGTCTAAGTTTGTCTGAGAATTTTTCTTTTAGAATAGCCAACAACTTTTCATTTCCCCCAGTCATCCTCACATTAAGCACACATTAAATATTTTGGATCACCTCCTTTTTAATTCATAACATACAGGTTTATCCTGTGTTCTTTAAAATTTTGCTTGTTTTCCCGTCAGTGTTCTAAAAAGCATTCAGAAATTTTTGCCTGCCCACTGGTTTGTCACTCTGTTCCTTACTTTTAAATTCATCCAGAGATTTTACTCTTCATTCCTGTTTGTAACCAGGACCACTTCACTATCACATATCCACTTCAGTGTAATATCCACATCATTATTAAAACCACATGTAAGTTCCTGAGAAACTCTACCATTTATTCCTGGAAAAGAAACAATCAGCACAAGAGTATTGTTAGCCCCACTATATTTTCAGCCATAGCCGATTTATTATTTACCATGACCTCTTTAGAGTCTTGTGCACTGTTTGTTCCGCAGCATGGTCCGCTAGAAGTCAGCAAAAGGAAATATGGTTCAAAGTTTGAAAAGCAAAGCTTTTCAATGGAATCTACATTTAAATCAAAATAAACTGGTTTTACAGAACACTGAGTTAAACCAAAAGAAGTATAATCTGATTCTTATCTCCTTTCCCTGCAACAAGTTTATTTGATTTACCTTTTTGTTTCCTAAGAAATAACATTTATAATGGAGATTAGCGGGTCACAAAGTGTTTTGGATGCAGATGCCAAATGAACTGAATCAAGTCATGCTACTAAAATCCTGATAAAGACTGTTCCCTGGTTAATTGAATTTGTCTGCACTACAGTCATTAAAATGGAGTAATCAGAACACATTCCATCCATGTGAAATGTCCTGTGTTTTAGGGGAGGTTTCTCCCACAAGCTAACATACCTGATATGGGATAATTCTGTTTTGAATGGAAAAGCTTTTTACTAATATCACGCAAGCCATCCTGGGTGTAATATCAGGCTTGAAGTTTCTCCCAACATGCCTATGTTACAGGACTGCAGCTGCAAATCTGAAAGATGATTACCCAAAGGAGAAATAAGAATGACTCTAGGTAAGAGAACCCCAGATAATGCTGGCTGGGGGTTTTGTGTCCAGAAGGTGGTAAACGTGTGTTATCGAGCATCAGCTAAAGCATCATCTCTTAGCATTGTAATGTTTTCTGGCCTCTCACAAGTTAAATTTCAAGTTCTCTGGATCATTTCAATTTAAAATAATGGTTTTGATTCCAACAGTCATTCTCAGTGAGGAACACAT
The DNA here is from genome assembly GCA_009867235.2 of Psittacus erithacus. Classification (NCBI taxonomy): domain Eukaryota; kingdom Metazoa; phylum Chordata; class Aves; order Psittaciformes; family Psittacidae; genus Psittacus; species Psittacus erithacus. The sequence goes on along the minus strand of WYDI02022042.1, from coordinate 1,830 downwards.
GATTTTTTAATCACTTACTGTAAAACAAAAAAAAAAAACAAAAAACTTTTTAAGTAATTAGAAAATAAATTATTGGGCGAACTAGATCTGCACTCCTACTTTTCAAACTACCTTCTCAAACCGACAAGCTAGCTTAGAGACCTGTGTTTCATCTCATTATTATTCAAAGTATTTCAATCAAATGAGGCTATCAGAAATTAGAGTGGGCTCTCTATATTAAAATTATCAGTCAGGTGTTAAATTTTAGTGCTTAATTACATTGTATAATCATTTCAGGTGGCCTAACTGATGCAATATAAAGTTACAGAAGTGGTGAAATGCCAAGAATAACATATTAACTGAGAGCATGTTCTAGTCATACAGTAACGTGGATCACCTATCTTTTTCAACAGACTCATATGCAAATTCCTTCAATTCCTAGCACTTCTGCATCTGCTTTAAGCCAACACATTTGATGTTTTGTGTGATTTTTCTAAAAAGAATTGCAATTTTAGCCGAAAAGACAGGACCACACTGTTTGCTGTTGCATGTTTGGAGATGTACAACAAATTCCACATCGAGGTTAAAGAAGTACCCGGGCATAACATTGATCAAGATCGCATTCTTCACCAGTTAATCCATTTCACATGGCTGGCAAACTCAAGTAACTTATAAGTAAGCTGTTCCTGCTGAACCTTCAGCTTCTGCTTTCAGCAATGTTCAGCTTAGCTTGTCCCGGTACATCCCCTAAATTTCATGAGGCACAAGAGTCCCTAACGATGGAGCAGAAACACAAAGAGGATTCAGACCATTTTATACTGTTGGAGAACTGCATTAAAAGAAGCCCTAAACCAGCCATGGTTTGGACCTGTCGTCTCACTCTGCCAAAAAACTAGCCAGATGTAGCACAAAGTATGTGACGTAAAGACCTATGCCCCATTAGCAATCCAAACCATCATCTTTTAAATTCTGAATGGGAAACTAGGCAAAACATATGATCAATCACTACTTAGGTTTCTTGTAGCTGTGAGACTTTTCATCAATAAAATAAAATTTCACTAACTATCCTAATAAACATGGATTACTGGCCAATTTGGCATTAGACAATGTATAAAATTCTCCTGTTTGAACTTCTACAAAATATGACTCATTTACATCCCACTAAACATAGAACACAGTAGAACTAAAAATTCTGGAAATAAACTAGAAATTTTAGTTTCTCAACCTCTGTCTCTGACGAGGCCTGGGCTCAAATGTATCGAAGCTACACAAAGAAGATGCAGAAGATGCAAGGAGTGGGTGGGTTTGGTCCAGGTTATCTGCAATGTGAAGTGAATAGACCAACCATGGCACTGTCAGTCTGAGTGAGGGTGCTGAAGTGAGAAAAGACCCATAGAAAAAGCACAGTAGCCTCCCATCTTGAGAACTAACATCTTTGGCTCTACCTCTAGCTTAACACTTCATAGAATCATTGAAGAGTTGGCGTTGGAAAGGACCTTAAGATTATTTAGTTCCAACCCCTCTGCCATAGGCTGGGACACCTAACACTAAACTGTGTCACACAAGGCTCTGTCCAGTCTGGCACTGAACACCACCAGGGATGGAGCATTCACAACTTCCTTGGGTAACCCACTCTAGCGCCTCACCACCCTTACAGCAGGAATCTTCTTCCTTATACAAAGCCTGAAGTTCTCCTGTTTCAGTTTGAACCCATTACCCCTTGTCCTTTCACTACAGTGCCTAATGAAGAGTCCCTCTCCAGCATTCTTTTACGCCCCCTTCAGATACTGGAAGGCTGTTACGAGGTCTCCACGCAGCCTTCTCTTCTCCAGGCTGAACAGCCCCAACTTT
>WYDI02022041.1:0-29600 GCA_009867235.2 Psittacus erithacus | reverse complement strand
TGGCTGGATGGCCGCATGCAAAGAGTTGTGGTCAATGGCTCAATGTCCAGCTGGAGACCAGTAACGAGTGGTGTCCCCTTCAGGGATCGGTGTTGGGACTGGTCTTGTTCAACATCTTTGTTGGTGACATGGACAGTGGGATTGAGTGCGCCTTCAGCATGTTTGCCGATGACACCAATCTGTGTGGTTTGGTTGATATGCTGGAGGGAAGGAATGCCATCCAGAGGGACCTTGACAAGCTTGTGAGGTGGGCAGATGCCAACCTTATGAAGTTTAAGCATGCCAAGTGCAAGGTCCTGCACCTGGGTAAGAGCAATCCCAGGCACAGCTACAGGTTGGGCAGAGAGGGGGTTCAGAGCAGCCCTGTGGAGAAGGACTTGGGGGTGTTGATCGATGAGGAACTGAACATGAGCCGGCTTCAGTGTGCACTCACAGCCCAGAAAACCGACCGTATCCTGGACTGTGTCAAAAGGAGCATGACCAGCAGATTGAAGGAGGTGATCCTGCCCCTCTACTCTGCTCTCATGAGACCCCACGTGGAAGTATTGTGTGCAGTTCTGGTGTCCTCAACATAAAAAGGACATGGAACTGTTGGAACAAGTCCAGAGGAGGGCGATCAGGCGACGGGAGCACCTCCCGTATGAAGATAGGCTGAGAAAGTTGGGGCTGTTCAGCTTGGAGAAGAGAAGGCTGCGTGGAAACCTCATAGCAGCCTTCCAGTATCTAAAGGAGGCCTATAAGGATGGTGGGGAGGGACTCTTCATTAGTGACTGTAGTGGTAGGATAAGGGGTAATGGGTTCAAACTTAAACAGGGGAAGTTTAGATTGGATATGAGGAAGAAGTTCTTTGCTGTAAGGGTGGTGAGGCACTGGAGTGGGTTGCCCAGGGAAGTTGTGAATGCTTTATCCCTGGCAGTGTTCAAGGCCAGGTTGGACAGGGCCTTGGGTGGCATGGTTTAGTGTGAGGTGTCCCTGCCCATGGCCGGGGGGTTGGAACTAGATGATCTTAAGGTCCTTTCCAACCCTAACTATTCTATGATTATTTCTGCAGTAATACAGCTACAGAATAGTGTCTCCGTATTGTTTAAAAGAAAACTGGACTATGTTTTTTTATATAATTCAGTTTGTATGTTTATAGCAGGGAAACTTACCCAAGCTAAAGTAGTTTCACAGATCTCTTGGAATTCACTGGTTTTGTATGACATATTTGGAGTCCTTTTATTCAAGTAATGAGTGAAAACCCAGAACTGAACTGGTCTTAAGGTTTCTCTTCACTGCATTGTTAGCTTGAGTTTGTCTTTGATTAAGTTCATTTTTTGTTGAAAACTGCAGCTAGGGTGGAAAACACTTCCAGCTGTTTGGTATGGTGTGGTTTGAAGCTCAGGTATTGCTTATGTGAATTAATAATACAGTATAAGTTGCTTCTTTACTTAAAATAGCTCTAACTGCGAAGACAATCCTAACTACATTAAATATGTTTTTAACTCTTTTTTTAAGCTGGCAGTTGCTTGGATTTTGGTTTTGGTTTGGCGCTTTTTTTGTTTTGCTTTTTTTTTCTTTTTTTTTTTCTTTTTTTCCCCGTTTTCTTTGTTTTGAAATCAGGGGGATTTATTTCTGTTTGGAATTTTTTGTAAGATTCTCAAAACTGTAGGCTAGGAGACTTGTATGTTTAAGTACTAACATGCTCCATTGTGCCCAGTTCCTTTGCTTTTGTATGCCTTGTCTTTATTTGGACTATGACACGTCCAAGTTTAAACTTACCATGTTTGGTACGATAAGATTCTTCTTTGCTTTGTGTGTCTTGAGTCGTGGTTGTCTTAAGTTTACTTTAAACGCCATAGTCTGTATTACTTCTATAACAAAGACGGACACTAGTGACTTTTTTAAGGGGGGGTTAATATCTAATAATCTGTTCTAGTCACATGTTACTGAAAAACATTTCTTATCCCTTTTTAAGTTCTTTTGAAGGCTTCTGGCCAGCCAACCAGGTTGCTTTATAGGTTGTCCCAAGGAGCTGGTAACTAGATAAAGCTACCTTTTAGAAATTTACCTGATACATCAAAATACATTTGTGTGTTCTGGCTGATGCATCCTTGCAAGCTGTCGAATTTGGATTATTCAGTGTTTTTCTTTGGTTTAGATTTCTCAGCTATGTGACTAGAAAAGGCTTTTTTACCCAGTATTTGTGACCTGTTATGAACTGTTACTACCGTAACTGCAGGAAAGCTGAAGTCCCCTTTCTTTTCACTGAGATTTCCAATCTCATTTCATTTACGTATTGATACTTCCTTGAGTAATTTTTTTTTTTTTTAGGGTTCTTCTCCAAATTAGTCTCAAAAATTGGAGTTGAGACTGTCAGAAAACAAGGTTTTAGAAATTTTGTAGCATTTTATTCTTACATAGTAAAACAGAACAAGAACTTTTCTTTTTTTTTTCTTTTTTTCTTTACTAAGTTAACCTCTTTTACCTTATCAGCTCTCAAAAGTCATGAAATATGCCTTTAAAGTAAAAAGACTTTCCCAGCCAGTTATTTTAGCTTTCATTTGGATTTTTGCATCCAGGGTAAGGTCTTGGATCCGTATCCATCTTTCTACTCTTTATCCAACCTGTTTGGTGCTGTAGAGCCGTTAGTATTCACCGAATTCAGGGCAGAGGCCTCTGATGAGTTTACCGAGGAGAGAAGGAGAAGTTTAAATTGAAATACAGTGGTCCAGGCTTCTTGAAGGAAGGATGTTTGAAGTGACTGATGGTGCTGCTGTAAGAAGTGGAAATACTTTTCAGTGCAGGAATTTCTCACAGTACTGGAATAGGGGAGCAACTTTTATGTTAACTGAAAGTAAAATTTAATTAAATAACTCATTAATTAGAACAAATTGCCATACAGTATAATTGAACTTAAGTACTAAACATTTCTTTAGATAGTAAGTCTTGATATTTGCTAAAATGAAATTAATGAATGAAGGATGTAAGTCTTGCTGCTTCAGGAGAAACTGGCCAGTTTGAAATTAATTATGGGCAGATACATTTTTTAGATGTTTTTCCATTCTGCTGTGGGGATGTTAACAGCTCTTGGTTAATGTTTATAGAATTTTTGTCCCATGTTTGTTCTAAATTGGGGAGGCAGGGAGAGGAGAAATCCCATTTCTTATACTGGCAGTTTTCAGTCCAGTATCTTAAAGTGGAAAATTGTCTGTGTGTTCCTAATAAATGTTAGGTTCAGTAGCGTAAATTACACTAGATACCGAATATCTTCAATTTTTGTTATATTAATGTTGGGCTTGTTTTTTTATTCCTTATAACAATAGTTAAGCATTTGACCTTCTGAATTTAATATGAATATTATATTAGTGAGAAGTTGCCAGCTTATATTGGGGAAAATGAAAATTACTGTCTGTCTTCTGTTCAGAGTCTGCATCTGTGGACAAGTCTGTATCCCATTCTTGCACAACTCCTTCTACATCTTCTGCTTCTGGACTGAATCCAGCTTCTGCGCCTGCTTCATCTGCTCCTACAGTTCCTGTTTCACCTGTCCCGCAATCTCCAATTCCTCCGTTACTTCAGGACCCAAATCTCCTTCGACAGCTGCTGCCTGCTCTGCAAGCCACATTGCAGCTTAATAATTCTAGCATAGATGTATCCAAAATCAATGAAGGTAAGGAATCTTTAAAATTGACGTCGGCCCTTACTTATACATGAGTGTATTACTGGATACTAAACTGTAGTAAATGCAAGCCTTACTTTAAATGAAAAGTAAAAAATGAATCCCTAGATAAATTGTGGATTGTCACTGGTTTTTGTTCTGTTAAACCTTTTTGAATGAGCCAAGTAACATTTAAGGGTGTTAAGCCGTAAATGCTGATGTGTGGGAGCAGTCTAATTGAGACTGGTGACCTAATTGCTGTATCAGCATTCATCTGTTGCACAAAATTTAGTTAGAGCTTTTTGTTCTTCTGTTCCATGCAGTGTTCTTTGTCTCCTATAGTTTATGCTGCTATTGTAATAATACTTGTTTGCAAATGCTGAAATTTCTAGGAGTTTTTAAATCTTGTTGCCTATCAACTTTTTTCTTTAGCGCATTTTAGCCTCTCTGGATAAAGGTAGCACATCAGTAAGTTTGCTAGCAAGTTAAATTTTGTGCGTGTAATTGGTGTATCATTTAGATTTTTGTCATGTTGGCCTAGTTTTTACAAGGAAGTTTATAACTAGCTCTAGTGCCTTTCACTGCAAGAACAGGCAGAGCTGATGCATTTGGAATGTAGTTTTATCTAATGCAGTGTCTGGATCTGGCAGGTTACTGATGAAGAAACTGGTGTGGGATTTTTATGTTTGCTTCTTGGAACTTGTGTACTCACTGATCACAGGTTTAAATAGGAAGCAAAACATTTATGTGTAGTGCCCAGAGTTAATTTAACTTCTTAAAAGTGTAAACCATGAAAGTCAAAGTAGTAAAATCTAAGTATTACGTACATTACAATTACGTACAAGGAAAAACTGCTATTCGTCTTCCTTTTAATCAGCAAATATTATGGCTTTATTCAGGACTACTAGGTGAGTAGGTTATTGTTTCTTCCTGTGCAGGGCAAACCTTCAGGAAGTATCTCACAGAGCCTGTATCTTCTTTTTGAGAATATTAGTTCAGTATTCAGCTGTGTCTCATCAGCTCATACTGGAAGATGCTCCTCCTATGTAGTGCAGTTTTAAAACGGTTGAAAATTACTAATTTTTTACTGGGGGAAACGAGGAAGGAGGGTAATGGTAGAATGAGATGAACAGACAGTGATGGGACAGCTGAACCCAGAACAAATAAGTTTGCATTTGGGTAGGTTTTTTTGCATTTGTTTCTTTTTTAAGAAGAAACACTTAGTGTCTGGATTTTGAACTTGAAAGATCTTTTCTTTTTCCTTGAACAGGAAGTCTTCTCCCCTGTCATTCCCCGCCCCCTTTTAGTGAGTTAATGTGATACTGCTTTTTTGCCTCTCTTAAATTTATTTATTTTTGTAGTTTAAAAACTCCACATATTCTACTTACTACAATAACAAATTACACAAATGTTCTTTTCATGTTTACAAAAATTACTGATCCATAAGGGCAAGCTGAACAGTTAAAATTCTTTTCTAAAATAATTTTTTTAGTGTATGTCTCAAAGGTAAAACTACTAAATAAAGGACTTAGACATGCCGAGCATTCGTGGGTTGAATTCAAGTAATTGAAAAATAGTTGAGGCGGCTCTTTGGCCTCTTGTGGATACTGGAACAAAATAGGGAAGAAAATGAAGCATAATGTGCATTTAGCCAGTTTGAACAGTTTAAAGTGATGTTGTAGAATTGTCAGTAAAACACAATGTTTGTTTTTAGTTCTAACAGCAGCTGTGACACAAGCTTCTCTGCAGTCTATACTCCATAAAATTCTTACAGCTGGACCATCCGCTTTCAATATCACTTCCCTAATTTCTCAAGCTGCACAACTGTCTACGCAAGGTATTCAGTCTTCTTTTCACTTACGTATAATTGTTACATTGCATTTTTTTAAAGGCCGATACAGCTGAAACTTGGAGAAGCTGTCCCTTGTTATCTGTGGCCACCTGGTGTGGGAGATGTCAAATGACTTCTTTTTCCAAAGATGGATAAGAAATTGTTACTTGGGGAGCAGGAATCTGACATGCCGCTAAGTTAATGTGCTTTTCTGTCTCGCCTTTTGAGATTATTTTTTTTTATGTTACCAAACTATGTGAGTAATGTGAAACGTGCGTGAGACCCTCTCTACTTGTTCTAAACCTTAATTAATGTCCAGTATGAACCACAACTTTTCCTTGGTTCAACACCCTTCTTGTAATACTGTGCAACTGTGACTCTTGGAGGAGGCCATAAATTTGTAAAAGAAAGTTTATTCTGTCTGGTGGGGAGTTTTGTGCAGTCTTCTGTAAATAGCATTTTTCAGCTTCCATGCAAGATTATTCCTTCAGGTGTCTTCAATAAACTGTAGTTTGTAACATAATAAAGCTAGGAACTTAAACCAAAACAACAAATGCAGTCATGTTATTGAGTAGGTAATAAGTATTATGGTCATTTTAATCAGTAATTAGAACATGGGCAGGGGATTGTTGGTAGTGCCTAGAATGGGTGAGTAGGTTTCTAGATAAACCATTCATGCATTCTTTTGGTTAAATTGGGTTGAGCACTCTAAAATAGGAATCATAAACTAATTTAGGCTTTTCCTGTGTAAAAAGTATTGCAATAGTAGCTTCATCTCTTTCTCCCTCCCCTCAAGTTTTATAAGTGGAGCATTTGGGGAAAATACAATTCTTAAGTTAGGATTGTTGATGAACATTTGATTGTGCCAGTTGTTCACCCTCCAGCAGTCTCAAGGTGAGTATGTTTTTGTATTATCTAACACAGCATACTCCAAAGTACCAAAAGCAGATCTAATTCACATTTGAGATACAATATGGCTTTTTTAAAAGGAATCTTTTTTTCCATACAGCTCAGCCATCTAATCAGTCTCCAATGTCTTTAACATCTGATGCCTCATCGCCAAGATCATACGTATCTCCAAGAATAAGCACCCCTCAGACTAACACTGTTCCGCTTAAACCTTTGATGACTACGCCACCAGTATCATCGCAGCAGAAGGTAAACTCCTTTTATGTATAAGTAATAAGTATTGCTGCTATATATCCATGTTCTGACAGTTATATGTAGGATGATATAATATGCATGCTGTCTTTCCCAGTATAACCAGAAACAGCTGGAAGCAACTATTGGGCTGGGGTTTTTTTTGCCATACAATTCTAGTGTGCAATTCTAGTACACTTGTCTGTTTTTAAAAATACTGTGCTTGCTTCAGATGCTGCCTGGAAATAGAATCATAGAATCAGTCAGGTTGGAAAAGACCTTTAAGATCATCAAGTCCAACCATTCCCCAGCACTGCCAAGGCCACCACTACTAACCCATGTCACTGAGGGCCTCGTCTACACAGTTTTTGAACACTTCCAGGGACGATGACTCCAACACTGCCCTGAGCAGCCTGTTCCAATGCCTGAGCACCCTTTGGGGAAGAAATTGTTCCCAATATCTAATCTAAACTTCCCTGGCGCAGCTTGAGGCTGTTTCCTCTTGTCCTGTCACTTGTTTCTTGGGAGCAGAGACCAGCCTCGTCCTGGCTCCATCCTCCTGTTAGGCAGTTGTAGAGAGCAATAAGGTTCCCCCTGAGCCTTCTCTTCTCTAGATTAAACCCCCTCAGGTCCCTCAGCTGCTCCTCATCACACTTGTGCTCCAGGCCCTGCACCAGCTCCATTGCCCTTCTCTGGTCCCACACCAGCACCTCAGTGTGTCTCTTGTAGTGAGGGACCCAGAACTGAGCATAGGATTCGAGGTGTGGCCTCATCAGTGCCCAGTGCAGGAGGACAATCACTGCCCTGGCCCTGCTGGCTACACTACTGCTAATACAGACCAGGGTGCTCTTGGCATTCTTGGCCACCTGGGCACAAGCTGGCTCATGTTCAGCCAGCTGTTGACCAACACTACCAGGTCCTTTTCCACTGAGCAGCTTTCCAGCCACTCCTCCCCAAGCCTGTACCATTCTATGGGGTTGTTGTGGTGCTGGGAAAGTGCTCCAAGGCAAGTGGACATGTGACATGGAAAAAGGAAAATAAAATAGCCTCGTTCTTATTGAAAGGAGCAGTGAGAAACAGCAGCCATGGCAGAGGGCTGCTCTTACTGTGATTGACTCCAGACAGGAAAGAGATACTTGTCTGTAAAGGCAGCAGTGGAGGATGCTTGCACTGCTAAGCACTTGCTTCACAAAAGTGCCCCCATAGCAGAAGAGAAAACATGTAGTCTCAGAATCAGGTGCTTAAGTACAAGTGTAGCACTGGAGCATCCTTTTCTACTTATAATCTCTCTTCCTTATCCAGACCTTACTGACCAATTTCTGTGGAGCCTCTCCTCTGTTCAGCTGGTGTCTCTGCTAAACCACTCAGTGATACTGTAGAGAGAGAAGAGTTGAGTTCAGGGTGTGTTCAGGAAAGCTCGTTTGGACCAACACTCTGTAAAATGCTAAATGTACTGAAAGTCCTTGAAAATAGTTGTGTGCTTTGAGATCAGTATTTTAACATATTTAAATGAAAACAAAAACTTACTCCAAGGGCAACAGCTGATGCAGTTCTCTAGACTTTAGTCAATAATAGATTTTTAGAACGGAAGAGAAATTCTTGAAGAAGTTGCCTTGATGTAGTCTTAAATTTGGTTTGGAAATGTTCTAAGTGTTTACAAGGTCAGTAATATTATGTCCCTTTCCCTTCCTGCCCCCTCACCTCCATTCATTCAGAATTACTTAATGGGATCAATGACAAGGAAACATTAATTGAAACTAACAAATAAGCTTATAAGGTTCTTCCTAAGGGTGAAGTAGGAAACATAAAGTGGAAAAAGTAGAAAGCACTGCCTTTTTTAAACTCTTTTGTGTGTGTGTTTGTGTTTGGTGTGATCCCTCTAGCAGGTTACTCTTCAGAGGCAGACTGTCTTTTGTAGAATCTGAGCTCAGTATTTCACATCCTATAAATGGTGAAATTGAGTAATAGAGTTGAAGTGAGACAGATTATTTATTTTGTCTGTCCACCAGATCAGAGACTCTGTTTTGCTGTGTACAGATGGGGAAAATAGATGTGATTAGAGGCACTCAAGATGAACTTCCCCTTTACAGGTTTTCTTTTTAGTTGAAGGTTTGTGATTCGTATTATAGAGTACGGGTGGTAGGAGATTCTGGGTTCAAGGGCCTGTTAGGAGGGAGGATTTTCTTACTAAAGAGGACTGAAGGCACAGCTATGGCTTTGCACCCTCTGGTGGAAAGTAACCTTTCATGTTCAAGATAGTTCTGTTGTGATGGGTAGAGCTGCAGGGCATAAAACTCCTGTGCCTCTTAGGTAAGAGAACAAAAATTTAGCAGTTTCAGTGTTGTTCTGACTGTGAAAAATAGAAGTCCATTGGGGAGGTCCATTTGGACCTCTCCTAGAGGTTTGCTGCTTGCATGCAATGAGAGCCTGACTGTCTCTTCCTTCAAGTCCCTGCTCTGTGCTCCACACACACATACCAGCACCCCTCTCTGCTTAGCTCAGCCATCTTTCTATAAATTTTCTGCTTGGAAGAGAACCTCTGATACTAGTTTGTTGTGACTGACAATAGTACAATGAACTGTGAAAGCCTCATGTGTGTATTAATCCTGCTAGTTGTCTTTTGTTTCTGACCTTAGAGTGCATCCTGAATCACATCTCACAGCTAGGTGACAAGGAATGAAATTATCAAATAGCTTGATCAGTAGAATCAATAGACTTGAAACAAAGACGGGAGAAATCTTACTAAGTTGTTTACTGTCAGTGACTGGAAGTTGGTTTGTTCTGGTCTGTAACCCAGAGATCTGTTTCCACTTTGTAAATAAAGTTCCGATTGACAGCTACATTACAGTCATGGCAAAAGCATTTATCCTTGTTTTATAAACTTAGCTGCTTTAGTATTTATCAGTTTGCAACAGATGTTTCCCTACAAGTGTGCAGACAAACTTGAACCCACTGCCTTTCATCCAGTATAAAGGCTGGCATTATACCTATGAAGTAGGTGTCATGGTGGTGAACTGTGCCATAAGAGAAAGCGACAGCAAGCCAAGTCTTTTAAGTGGGGCCAGACTGTCTTGGTAGACTGACTGTCATTGGATGTGTCTTCCCTCAGGTTTTCAGTCGAAGCAAAAAACTTGAGGGCTAAGTATGGCTTAGAGAAGAGTTGATCTGAATTTAATGCAAGTCGTAACTACAGCAATGCTGACACTCCTCAAAAACCAACAAAAAAGCATGTTGGATATTTTTTGCTTTGTCTGGTAAGAGAATCTCCACTTACAGTGCAGGGTTCTGTGATTGCAGTTAGTGACTTGACACGCAGGATTTCACCTCCAGCCTTTTCAAAGTAGGGTATTGTATGTTTTATTGATACCTATATAGAAGTTCTTCTGAAAGTGGTGACATCTATATTTTTATGAGCATACTGTGACACTTTCTGAAATGACTGTATTTTAATCCATCTTTCCCTAAGATTGTACCACAGTGAGGTAAGATTGCACATCTGGTTCATTTTTGAAGCACTTACAGTGTGATTGCAATCAAAGTGTTAAGTGTAGTAAATTTCTGAGTTACTCGTTCTAAGCTATAATGCCTTTACTTCAGAATGCTATTAATCCTGAGAGACTATTGTGCATTGTTACATGTATTGGCAAGTTTTTATTCTCATTGCTCTGTCAGGAAGTTAACTTTTACTACACTAGGCTATAATAACCATAAAAGCTTTCTATTTTCTAGGTATGTCCGGTATTAGCGTAATCCAATTTTGTAAAATGGGATTGAGATGAGAATTCAGGTGATGCTAGCTCCAGTGTGAGCATGCCTGGTTTAGTGCTGCTTTGGATATGTCAGTCAGGCTATATTATCCAGTTCTAAGAGTCTGAGGTAAATTATGCATAATCAAGATGTGGTGCTGTGCCAGGGCACAATTGGTCTCAGAGCACGAGGTCATTGACTTAAGGTGCTTCTATGCAGCAGGTGTAGACAAAGTGAATTGGCACTGTCCAAGCAGAGACCAGTGCAGGATACATGGATACTTGGGCTGACTCTGGGAACAGTGTAGCACCATTTGCACAGCAGGACCTGTTACTTAGGATTGTTTGAACATGCCTCTAATGTTTCTGAACTGAAGCTGGTATGTCTGTGTGGAGATGTGCTGTGCGCACATGGCAGCACAGGTGTCACAGGCTCCAGGATCCTAGGCTTCCCATTTTGCTGTTCAGCTGTGCCTGTGTTGTGTGGTTAGAAACTGTTCTGAATTTCTGCACTGTAACTGTGTAAAGCATGTTACACACACCTGTCAAACTCAGTGAGAATGTAGCTTATGGAATTATATTTATTTAGCCCTTCATATTTTTCTGTTCCTTGTACACTTGATTACGGGTTTTGAAACACTTGGAAAACAGTTCATAGTTTTTGTGGTTCATTTATCTCGCAAATCCCAGTTTTTCTTTACAATCTGTGTTTGGTTTTATTTTTACCAGCCAGGGAGATAGTTAGTTTTCCAGTTTGGGTCTGCCAGGTGATCGTATTATCTCTGATGGACTTTGCTTTTGAAATTGTTTCTTCTGTTTGTACAGCCTCTATAGTTATGTCTGTTCACAGGGTGAGCAAAACTGAGGCATTAATAGGAAAGTTCTTCATGTCATCCATTTCCTAAAGATACTTTGGGTGAGTTTTTTGGGGTTTTTTGTTTTGTGTTTTTTTTTTTTTTTTCCATAAATCAATTTATGAACTACTATTTTGCCCTGCCCTACTGTATAATCCTGTTGATTTCAACACAGTAAGTGGTCTTATAATGGTCTTGCTTTATCTTTTTAGAACCATGACTTCTCATGCGCTATTCAGATTTTTTTTTTCTTTTTTTTTTTTTTTTCCTTTTGGTAATGGTTTTAAAAGGTGAATTTTCCTCTTAGGTTCAAGATTACATTAAGATTTGCTGTATATTTAAATAAGCGAAGTTATGTCTTGAGTTTGCTTTAGCAGATACTGTCTGGCTTGCCCTCTGGGGTTTGTTTCACAGGAGTCTTTTTCTGAAAATGAGAGAATTTCTGGAGGTTCAGATGACCACTAGTTAGTAATCTACACCAGCTTTATGTCAGCAAATGCCAGGCAGGGTGCCTGATAATTGTTGTTCTCTTTATGGATCTCTAGAGCCCATTTTGTTTCCCTCCCTCTTTCTTAATCACTTAATTTTCCGGAGTGAGGGATAAATATTGGAGCTGCTTCCTCTTTTGTGTGTACTTAAGAAGGGACAGAGGTAGGCAGATTACAGGGCGTGATTCAAGAATCACATTAAAAAGACCATATGTTGCTGCTGGTGAATCAATATCAATGTGAATGTATCCTACGAAAGAAAAAAAAAGAAAAAACCTGCTGGTGCTTTTTCCCTTGGTAAGAAGGCTACTTTTTATTAGTCATTCATTAGTTCAGAACTGGCAGAACAGTTGAAAAGAGAGGATAGCAAACTGATAGATTTGCTTTAGGTTTTTCTCCTTTTCTGACAGAGATGTTATAATACAGTTATGACCCAACATGGTTTAGAGTGAGGTGTCCCTGCCCATGGCAGGGTGGTTGGCATTTGATGATCTTAAGGTCCTTTCCAACTCTTTAACTATTCTATGATTCTGCTCTTGGCATTTTGTAGTATGTTTTCAAGTAGGGAACTTTTAACTTTTTAAGTGAAATTTTTTCTCCGGATAATGACAGTTCTTCTGGGGTTGAAAACGAGCTTAGTGCTTACATGGAAGATATGGTTAAAAATGAGATTGAGAGTTAAACTAGTTTACCTAATAAGCTTGCAATATTTTGACAAGTCAGATGGATCTAAATTTGCTTCTGTTATGTCTGTTAAGGACTCTTTCTGGTTTTGTAAAAAAAGCTATCACAGCTGTGAACTAAGAGGGGATTTATTTAAAAAGAAAAAACAAAAAACAAAACAAAAAACCAAAAACCAAACCCACTGTGTGAAGAGTATAAAAATTCTGTCAACAGAAGACCTCATAGCAAAAGCCCCACTGGACTTGTAACTTGTGATTTCTGTTGTTTTCCTTTGGTTCTTACACTTGGTGTTTATTGTGGAGGAAATCTAATGAATTTCCGAACTTTCCAGGTTGCTACTCCAGGTGTTAAACAAGGACCAGCTTCACAGGCAGCACCTCAGCAGCCAGTAATAGCTGACAAGCAGGGAGGTCATGAGCCTTCTTCTCCACGAAGTCTTCAGCGTTCAAGGTATATTGAAATACTTCTGTCTTTTTTCTTCTGGATCCAGTGTGTATTATATTCATTGCAGTTTGTGGATTCTTTGGCCTATTAAACATATGATTTAGAGGATGCAGCTAAATACCTTTGTTAACAGAGCTAATGTGGTATCTGCCAGAACTAATCTACTGTTGGAGGACCACCATCAGAGTTCCATTCACAGAAGCAAAACAGAATTCATATTTCTGCCATCCTCTTTGGAGTCAGTTTTGCAAGTGATTCAACATATTGTGATTTCTGAGTTTAGAGGTTTTGTTTCTTTCTATGCAGTTACGAAAAGCATTATAAAGCATTAAATGCTTTAACTCTGATTTGCTCCATGTCCTGGGTTCATGGAGACACTGTGATGTTCAGCTTAAGGGTGTAAATAGAAGGGTGTAAACATTTCTAATAAGGGTGTTAGACTTTTTTATAAGGAATGGTGAGGTTTTGGGCAACAGCGCTCAGTCACAGACCCTTCTGTCCTTTACTAATCACCTTTTCCCCGTAGGAAATCTTGCTAAGGTAGTCTCATTCTTGGAAATGTTCGGTATAGCCTGGAGTCTGTGTGAAGTGATACTGGTGAATGTTTGACCTGCTGATCCACACCCTACCCTCACTTCGGATTATAGGGCTTCCTACTCTGGCATAACCATTACCCACATTGAGTTCCCTTAGGGATCCACTGGCCCTCTGCAAGCCATTGCTCCACATGGCATCAGCATTTTGTTGGAGAAGGGAGGCTGAGTTTGTCCCAGCATCTGTATTGCTGAAGTAGAGGGGTCATGCAGGTATCACTGTCCTGTATTTGAGGAAGAGGTAGTGCACAAATAAAGAGTGTGAAGGCCAGTATCAAAGATACTGTGACCATATTGTTTAGTATCCTGTATCTTTCAAATAGTTACATGTTTGTAACTGGCATGTTGTGCATCACCAGTTCATGCATTTCTCTCTCTTCTGGAAGTGTCTTATTTGCAAAAAAAATAGAAGATGAAGAAACAGGTGGTTTGGAATAACCTGTGCCACTGATATTTTAGTCTGTTCAGTGTAGTGGAGTTGAGTGAAAATGAGCCAGATCAGATGTAGACTTACTTTTCAGCAGAAGGGTTTCGTGAGTCCAGACAATATTTCTGAATTGATAGAAAACTGATTACTCCTTTGTAGGTGAAAGCAGTCAGTCGGATGAGGAACTGCTCTTGGGGCTAACTCTCTTTACTTTTTTGTAGAAACGAACAACAACTTAGCAACCACAGGGGCTTTATAAACCAAATAGAGGCTTTATGAATTAAGGTTGCATTTTTCTACAGCTTATATACAGAGTTAGTCACAACTAGATTTCCTTTGCTTTTACTGTTATTAAAAACTTAAGTGAATGGAGCTAAAATAAACTTTAACTTGTTTGGGAGGAAGCATTGTCTAAGAAACATGTCAATAGCTATTGATAAACTTTAAAGTTGTAAACGTTTTGGTCATATGGACTAGGAGATGAATACAGTGTAGGCATACAGTCAGTCTTTTTGTAAGAAATGATTGCAAAGACATGCAATGAATTATGGCTGCTTTAAAATGGAATTAAATAAGTGCTTCCATAATTAATACTGTCATCAGGTTGATAGTTCTCCTTATTTCCAGAAAAGATTCCAGAAAAAATAATTTTCCTTTACCTTAGAAAATGCTAAACTGTTGGAGGGGGAGGTATGTTGGTGTTTTTTGTAGGCTGTAAAATTTTGTAGTTTGTAGTAGTGTATTTCAAAGCCATCCTGGTCTCATACTCTTGTGCAGATGGTGTTTGCCTCTCTGGAAGTATTTTGAGACCTGTGGCATAGTCAGTTTTTAACTTTTCCAGCAGTTCAGCTTTATTGAACCATTTAAAAAAAAACATAGGAATAGTTTCTGTCATTGCTGCATTTGTAGCTCCCCCTGCTGCTGACACGGAGGTGCTAGGATATTTTGTGACAGTGTGTTTTATTCATGATTAAGATACAGCTTTATCTATTTTTTTAATGAAACCCACAGATTTTATTTTCCTGAAATGTTTCTGATGTGTTAGAGTGATTTTCACTGATGAACTAGGAGTCGGAGAAGCCAGGTTGATAGAGTGGAGGCAAGTCATAGGGGAACTTTGATCCTATTAGAACTAAGGGGTAAATAAACATTGAAGGTGATAGTTCTGCTTAGTTAATATTAATTTAGGCTTTTTCTGCACCATCAGTATGCTGATCCTGTATGAATACATAGAGAATAATTTAGGTTGAAAGGGACTCTTTTAGTTGTGATCTAGTCCAAGTCCCAACTCAAAGTTTGAATTGCTTAAGGACATTGTCCAGATGGCTTTTTTTTTTAGTATCTCTGAGCATCTTCCGTTCGACTGTCCTTGCGGTGAAATGGTTTTTTCCTTCTGTGTAATTTAAGAGTTTCCTGTGCTGCAGCTGGTTTTTCTACCTGTTGTCCTGTCACTGTGCCTCTCTGAAAATAGCCGGGTTGTCTGCTCACCCCATAGGTTGTTAAAAAAACTAAGAAGATCCTACAGTGCCCTTTCCTCAGCCTTCTCTTTTCCAGGCTGAATAAACTTGTAGCTTCTCCTAATACAGCATATGCTTCAGATGGATAGTTATCTGTGTGGTCCTCTGCTGGATTCTCTTGGTGTAGCAGTTTAATTCTAGTATGGTTTTGGGCTCCCCACTGCACAGTGCTCCAGGTACTGTGGATCTCAAGCTCTGAAGGGAAGAAAGAAAGTGCTTTCTTCAAACACACTCTTGCTAATACAGCCCAGCATGTGCTTGGCCTGCTTTGCCATAGGGATACATTGCTGACTTGCATTAACTTGTCCACCAGGATCCTCAGGTCCTTTTCTGCAGAGCTGCTTTCTACCTGCTCAGCCTGTGCTGTTCCGTGGAGTCACTCCACTCCAGGTGCAGGACTTTGCATTTGCCTTTTTGAACTTGGCTTCTGTGTGCCCATTCAGGTCCTTATGAAGGCAGCCTACCCTCTTGCATACTGACAAAATCTAAATGCCTTTTTTTCCTAATCAGCAGAACATTTTTACAGTTAAGTGTTTGCACTTGTAAGTGGTTTTGAAGTAGTTGAGCCAGTTACCAAAGAGAACTTGGAGCACAAAACCAAAACCCAAAGAGTACTTTCCTTCCCTACCCCCTACCCCTCATTACGTCATATATTCCTTTTGGAAGTTCTGCCTGAAATCAAGGGGAAATTATGTATACACCTCTAGTAAAGCTGCCTGCTAAAAAATTTCTGCATTTTTTTTTAATATTATAAGGCTTTAAACAAGTTTGGGGGTACTGAAAGGAATGGGATTAAAGTCTCTGCTGCAGAGCAGTATGCTGTACCTAATTTTTGTTGGCTGTTTGTTTGGAAACCTGCTGTAATACTTTGCAACTGTGAATGATTAGGATAAATGGCTAGGCATTGGACTGTAAAGATAGTTGCATTATGCTAGGATGTTTTCAGTTCTCAAGGGGGTAGGTTAGGTGATGAACAAAGATTTCTCTCAAATTTGTTTTTGGTTCATATTACTTTGTATCACTTGTAGGCAAGTAGTAAGAAAGTTTTAAGAAATAGACTGAAATTATGGCCTGTGTTAAAAAGCTGCTGCCAACGGAAGAGTGATTGTAAACATGATCTTACAAGTAAATGCTACGTACTTAGGTAGTATTACGGTTTCTCAATATATGTAGTGTCTAAGAGCATATTAACTGTGAGGTATCATCACAGTTAGGATGGTAGTCATGTTCTTCTCTCCTGCCCAAGACTATTGCTTCCTTTGTCTTCACTTACATGGGTGGAGAGGACAGGGCATACTTTTCATCCTGACCTGTCCTTGTTCACATGGATAACTAGTGCTGCTTCCACCCCTTCTTAGCGAAATAGAAAAATGGAGCCCCTTTCTGTGGGGGGGAGGAGAGTGTGATTGGACAAATGCTGGAAAAGGAAGTAAGAGTGTAGAGGCCCTGATTTGCAAGGGATGGAAGAGTAGCAAAGGTCATGTGCTGAAACATCAGCTTCTAAGCCTCTCCACTGTGGGTTATATATTCCTCCCAGTGCAATTTCCAGTTTCCTAGGTCATATCATCTAGATGGCAGTGCTTCCAAGGAGGAGAGAAACCCCCACATTTTTATCCTTTGAAAACAGTGATACACCAAATAGCTCTTTTGGTGCTGGGGAAAGTTACTGTGGAGTTTTCTGTTCCTGAAAATGCAGAAGTTTGAGAACAGCTATGAACTCTTTACATGTAGCAGAATTGTGCAGATACAGCTCTGACAGTTGCGTCCGATGTGGTTGGATGCATACAATGTGAAAGTGGTGTTACTGCTGGCCCTGATACATGGGTTTCTGGACACAGGGAAAGTAAAATTAAGTATCAGTGATTTTTGCATATTTTGGGGGAACTTCTGTAGCATATTTGGCCTAATGATAGATGTTCAGGTTGTACATCATAGCTTTATTGAGAGAAGTGATAAAGTGAAACAAAAAAATCCCTATTCACAGAGAGAGTTTACCATCCAAGTGTGAGTTGAAGGATGAGTATTTGCAAATTGGGAGTACAAGAGTTCTTGTGGACTAGTGAGTCATACAAAGAGATGGGAGTCTTAAGAAGGCAACCCCCCTACAAGCAAGCAACCCCTGTTTTGTAGCACTGAAACAGCTCCCATGCAAGTAGGTTGTTTGTGGAAGACTAGCACAGGTTTGGGTTACCAGAAATACTTACTTGTGATTTAAATGTTGTATGTGTTTCTGTGGCTGGAAGCAGTGAATTTTAAGTGTTTATAGGTTTACATGTGTATTTTTAATGCTCGCTTTTTTAATTCTTCTAGTAGTCAGAGAAGCCCATCACCAGGTCCAAATCATACCTCTAGCACCAGTGCATCAAATTCAACACCTGCACCGCAGAATACATCTGTACGACCCACTTGTTCATTAACACCTACACTAGCAGCACACTTCAATGAAAACCTTATAAAGCATGTTCAAGGCTGGCCTGCAGACCATGCAGAAAAGCAGGTGAGTACACTTATGCTTTGTTCCCTGTAGCAGTACAAAATGTGTAGCTTAAAAATCTGATTTTCTTAGGGAGGTTGTTTTTTCTGGGAGTTGCAGGTATTCAAAACCCCCCTGATATGGCCTTAGCCAGAAAAGAGGAGAGGGGAAGAGAGATTAGGCCAGACCTGCGGGTATCGCGTGTGATTGCCATTTAGTAGTTGAGGTTTTTTAGTCTCGCTTAAAATACCAGAGCTTTTGAAATTCTCTCAGATGAATAGCGGTCCTCGTAATTATTTTCTTACTGCCAAAGTTCTCTTTAAATTTACAAAGAATGTAAATTACAACAGATTTTTTTATAATAATGATATTTCTGTTAGGTGGAAAATGTTATGATTAGGTGACAAAGTTAAACTCTTTGAGACTACCCCACAGTTTGAGTCACCGAGTTGTTAGTTCTGCAGAGTGAAAAAGGAGCTCTGTCTTGTTTGTTGTGCCCAATTTTTAAGATGATGTAGAGGGCTCAGACTGAATTTGGGCTATTTTTACATAATGGGAAATCCAGTAGAGCTGCCATGCATATTTTATAACTTCACTGCATGAAACCTATCCTGTTGTGGTAATACAGAGAAACTGGATGCATGTCAGCTGCTTGGAATGTATTACTCAAAGGAATCGTATTGGTTATTGAGTCTAATTCAAGTCCTTTCAGAGACAGCCCTGTCTGACACAGTCAGTGTGGGATATTAATCTTACCTAGCCCAGTTTACTTTGGTCTTTTGAAGAGTTGTTGCATGCTGGCTCAAGCCCACACTGGAGGCTTTTGGTAGTAACTGCAAGATGACTCTTAGAAGTGTAGTCTAGGCTGATACCCTATTCGGACTCTGGGGTACTTGTTATTTTCTTTTCAATAATTTTTAAATCTAATTTTAAGACACTACCACCTGTACTGAGGCAGATGACTGAGCTATTGCTGTGGAATGTGCATTTAAGGAAATGGTGCAGCACAGCCACTTCTCTCAGTGGCTTTGACCCATAGTTTTGATAGCATTATTTTCACTGTGTACTGAATTGGCATATATTTTAATGCAAAAAATACAGGTTTTTACAGTTGATGGCTTATATTTTTGTCCTGCTATCAGTAATAAAGAGATTTTTTTAAAAAAACCAGCTAATGCTAGGTGGTTGTATACTCAGTTGGCGTCGTGGTTTAAGCTCAGTTGTAAATCACAAAACCACATGGCCCACTCACTCTCCCCTGCCCCCTTTCTCCCCCCCTGCTTCCGGAGAGTCCCTGGTAGTGGCTGGGATGCCTCATCTGAATCCTTGTGGGTTTCCTTTGCTCCCCTACATGTGGAATGGCCCAGCCTGGTGTGATAGCTCCAGTCTCTTCAGGGGTGTGGGTAAGAGAATGTCTCCTTCAGAGGTTGACCACCCGAGGAGGAGAAAAAAGATGTGTAATCGCTAAGCACTTCTATTATATACCTTCCAAAGTACAGAGGTGGTGACCACACTGGGAACGCAAGCTAGATCAGTTTCGTGATCAATGAGTCTATTGCATTACAAGTCATTACTATAAAGTACAATGAGACAAGAACCTTAGCCCAAACCCCCCATCTGAGAAATGCTAACACAGCCAGTACCGGCTGTAAGTAAGGTACGACATGCTGAACCTGTGAGATCAAAACCAACAACTTTGAGAGCCAATAAATCAGCATTGTGACAAGTGACTATTAATCCGAAACAATGAATGCTTATCACAAATACGATTAGACACACGCTGGTCAGATCTGTCGTTGCCTCAACCCTTTGTATCCCACGTTGGGTGCCAAAAAGAACTGTCGTGGTTTAAGCTCAGTCGTAAATCAGAAAACCACATAGCCTGCTTGCTCTCCCCCTGTCCTTCCTCCCTGCCCCTGCTCCTGGAGGGATGGGGAGGAAAATTGAAAGAATGTAACTGCAATGGGTTGAGATAAGAACAGTCTAGTAACTAAGGGATAACACAAACCACTGCTGCTACCACCAATAATAATAATGATAAGGGAAATAACAAGGGAAGAGAATACAATCACTCACCACCTGCCGAACCGAGCAGTGATCTAGCCCTTCTGGGTAGCTCCCAGTTTATATCCTGGGCATGACGTGCTGTGGTGTGGAATACCTCTTTGCCTAGTTTGGGTCAGGTGTCCTGTCTCTGCTTCCTTCCGGCTTCGCCTCCTCAGTGGCAGGGCATGAGACTCAGAAAGTCCTTGGTCAGAGCAAACATTTGACCAGTAACTAAAAACATTGGTGTTATCAGCACTGTTTCCAGGCCGAAAGTCAAAAACACAGTGCTGCACCAGCTGCTAAGAAAGAGAAAAAAAAATGACTGTTGCTGCTGAACCCAGGACAGTTGGATACTTTTACCTTTGTGCCAAGTGTTACATGCTGTATTGTCCTGTCTGCTCTTTCACATGATTTCACGTGACAGTGTTGTTTATATTTTTGAGTACTAACAGTTGAGGGACTTAAGTCAGATACTTGCTATAAAAGAAAAAGTGAATGAAACTGTAAGAGCAATACATAATGAAAAAGGTAAGCTAGATGAAAGCAAAGAGACTGAACTCTGCAGTGCTGTGGTTTCTCCAGATTTCTAACCAGATGCAAAGCTTAAACTGGAATTAGAGCACAAGAGCGCATGGCCAGAGTAAACTGAAAAATAAGTAAGGTAATTTGGGACAGGTATGTGTTAAAGCAGTCAGATTTGAAATGTGCTGTGCAGTACTTAGTAGCTAAAACAGTACTTGAGCCACTAGCAGTTATCTGTCAATCTTAGCACTTAATATGGAAAACTGGAAAACAGTCCAGTAATGTGGTTAATTGAAAAAGAATCAACATAACTATCTTTAAGGAATATGAGAAACAGAATTGTAGGTAGAGGTGTGTAGGAAGGAAACGCAAAATGATGGCCTACTGGAGGCCAAGGTATTCCTGGATGTCAATACACTCCAGGAAAGGAAACTTTTAATGTAGGGAATTAGAGCACAACATGCTTCTTTGAGCTGGATAAATGCCAGAGTTGATGAAAACCTGGACTAAATACTGTTATTTTTGGGGAGGAAAGATCAAGTGTATGTGTACTTCAGCAGATGTTGTGGATTAACCCCAGCAGGCTGCTAAGTAGCTGCTTGCACACTGTCCCCCCAGTAGGATGGGGGAGAGAATTGCAAGGGCAGAAGTGAGAAAACTCATGGGTAGAGTAAAAGCAGCTTAATAAGTAAAAAGCAAGGTGGGGAGTGATGCAGAAGTAGTCTGCTTACCTCCAGCCAGTCCCTGGACAGTGGCAACCTCTGGAAAACTGCCTCCCAGTTTTACTGCTGAGAATGCCATTTTATGGTATGGAATACTGCTTTGGTCAGTGGAGGTCAGCTGTCCCAGCCTTGTTCCTCCTCTGCCTTTTGTCTACCCACAGCCTGTTTCCTGGGGGAGAGGCAGAGAGAGAAAGGGAGAAACCCCAATGTTGTGTAAGCACTGCTCAGAAATAGCTGAAATATTGGTATGTTATCAACACTGTTTTGGTCGCAAATCCAAAACATAGCACCATATGGACTGCTATGAAGAAAATTAACTCCATTCCAGCCAGACCCAGTACAGCAGAGAGTAACATTGCTAAACAGTAAGACTACAGGGAAAGCTTTATCTGAAACAATTTGGTTCTATGGTTGTATGGTTTTGGTTTGGTTTGGTTTTTTAATTTCGCTGTGCCACTTGCAAGAAATACACTTATTGCAGTGTGATACGCAGGACCTCAGAGTAATTATACTAGTCCCCTTGGTGCTGTTGAGAAGTTCTCTGGAATCATTTACCCAGTTCAGTGACAAGACTTTTAAGAAGTGCACAAGTTTTGGATAGGTCATACCTTCCAAACTTATATTTCTGCTTTTTTCCACCTAAGTGGAGATATTAAAATAATGAAAGAGAACACCTGAGGAGGGTTGCAAAGTTGTAGGGTTTTTTTCCTGTATAAGGTAGCTGGAAACAAGATGGCATTCAGTTGAGGATTTTGCCACTAAGGCTTAATTTAGATGGGAAATTTAAGTCTGCCATTGAAATAGTGGATGGAGACTTATATACTTGAACAAGTTACCCTGGAAACTTGCAGCCCTGTCATGTACTGTCTTTCAAGATGGTAGGGTAAATGTTTGTTAGGATCAAGAAAATCTAAACCATCCCTGCTGTAGTGTGGGCCTGGGTTAGACATTCTCTTGGCAGCCAGTTTTGTTCATTTCTGACTCTAAATGGGCTTTTGTAGAAAATTTAATGTACTTCTGATTTAATACTCCCTTTTGAAGTTAGTGTGCTTTGCTGTTTCAAGACACTTACCCAGCAGTTCTCTGGCTACAGCCACTTGTTTCCAATGCATGATTCAAAATCCTAACCTTTATTTGTAACCATTGCAGGCATCAAGATTACGTGAGGAAGCCCATAACATGGGAAGTGTCCATATGTCAGAAATTTGTACTGAATTAAAGAATTTAAGGTCTTTAGTTCGAGTATGTGAAATTCAAGCAACTTTGCGTGAGCAAAGGTAAGTGTGTGCTCTGTGTTTATTTTAAAAATGGTAACTTTCAGGGTGGTATTAGATTCCCATTCTGGCATTGGTTTGCATGAGCTGTATTTGCTGATGACTTTGTAAGTATGCTAATACTTGCCAGGTTTGCAGGCTGTCTTCTCTTGGTACATTTTACCTGTTTCTGACACTGATACCTCTTAGTTTTCAATGAATAGAACCAGATACACATCTTCTGTATGTATTTTCACATAGTAAAGTAGTACCTTTCAGATACATTAGTGCATTATAAAAGACTGAATAACTCCTCCTAGTTAGCTTACTTGTAAAATACCTGTCTGTGCATGATGCACGGATCACATGGATGCACGTCTGCATGGTTTATACTGGTCTTAAAGAACTACAGTTTGTACGAGGCATTTGGTAGGCCTAAAGCCAAAGCAAGTATGAACAGGTGTGGTGGGTATCACAAACTAAGGGAGAATTAATGTTTTTACTTAGGAAGCATCTGAGAAGATCTTGGGGTTCTTTAGTGAGACGATTATAGCAAAGTAGACTTCTGCTTCTTAAGTCATTAATAGCAGGTCTTCTCTGTAACACTGAAGCAATACACAGACATGTTGTTGAAGACTTGTGCAAGGTTGAAACATTTAGACTTACAATATATGCTGAAACTTTTCACTAGTAGTCATGATCCTAAATCTACTTTCATATTCAGTTTCCCTTTTGAATGATGTTATCCCACCTATTAAGTCACACTACAGTTTGAATACAGTGAATTGGATTTACTGTTTTAAGCTGCTTTAGTAGTGATGCATGCTGTTTAAATAGCTATCTTTATCCGAGAAGTTCTTGCTTTTGGGCAGTTAGTAAAACAATCCTTTAGTTGGAAGCAAGTTATAATATATTTATAAATCTTTTCTAATAAAGAATGAAAAATATCCATTATTTCTGAAAGTTTATTCATATCTTCATTAGAAATTAAAATTTCTGTAGTGTATTTAATGAACTGCTTGGTTTCCTACAGGTTTTATTTCCTGAGGTTTCATTTGTGTCTCTGGGTGCACATTTGAGCTGAAATAACTTTTCAAATATCATTGTTTGAGTCACTAAATAGCACCTTGATTCTTGTATACTGCGTATTCTTAAACTATCAGTGGGTAATGGATATGAGTGGATATTATGACTTTGAGTGTATGATAACATGTTTCTTTTATTTTTACTGCAATCCCAAAGATGTAGAATACGCGGCATAAATAACAAGTTGGTGGGGGTAGGCTTTTGCGAAGGATGGGAGTATCAAAGCTGATAGTAGGTGCTTTTTCTGCATCAGTCAAGGTTGCTTCAAATGTCACAGATTATTTATATGAAACTTCAACTGTCCTTGAATATTTTCTTAATTCCACATGCCTGCATTACACTTCAGCATCATGAAAAGGTGTTTGGAAATATTAATTAAAAATTATGGGAAATAGTTACGTAAACCGAACGTTCATTAATCACAGTAATTGTTTATGTCAGTAGAAGGAGGAAAAATGCATAAGGGAATTTCAAAGCCAGGTGTAGTTACAACTTCTTTTCTTAGATGCCTTTTAATGATCAGGTATTACGGGATTGGAGCTTACCATAACTGGAAACTACCACTACCCACAGAGACAAATACTAGGAAAAATAAAAAGTGTTGCACCTAAAAGAAAACTTTCTGCTTTAGAAAAGATTTATGAGCGCCTTGGGTTCTTGAACAGTCTGGAAAACTGCATGACACAGGCACAATACCATACTTCAGAATATTCAGTTGCTCAGTATATTCTTTTGGTGTCCTGCTTTTTTTGGGAGTTAAATGAAGAGCAGGCTTAAACATAACTGCGCATCAGTCACGATGAAATATAGCAATTTAATTTTCTGAACTAAGATATCAAACACAGCAGGTCTCTGCATCTGCATACGGTGCTTGTAGGTGATTGAACAGATTTGGGAATTTAAAAATATCTGAATTTTATTAATAGAACTAAGGAGCATGGTTTTGTTTCTGAAATTATAGAACTATGTATGTAGGTACTTAATATCTCTGTATAATGAAATGAAAATGTTTATACTGATATATTTCTGTTTTCTTGCAGGATACTATTTTTGAGGCAACAAATTAAAGAACTTGAAAAGCTAAAGAATCAGAATTCCTTCATGGTGTGAAAAGTTGTAAACAATTGCACATGGTTTTGAGTACAGGAACTATTAAACTGTTGTCCAGTCTTAACACTTTTGAGCTGCATTTGTGTAGACTTTGGACCGTTGAGCTGGGCAGAAAAAAGTTGACATGGGGAAGGGGACAGGAGGGAGTCAAATTCAGGGGAAAGATACAAGGATGATTTGTAAAACCCTTGAAATGTAGATTTCTTGTAGATGTATTCTTCACGTTGTAAATATGTTTTGTAGAGTGAAGCCATGGGAAGCCATGTGTATCAGAGCTTAGACATCCAAAACTAATCAATGCTGAGGTGGCTAAATACCTAGCCTTTTACATGTAAACCTGTCTGCAAAATTAGCTTTCTTTTTTTTTTTTTTTCCTGTTTTGTTTTGGTTTTTGGTTTTTTTTTGGTGGGGTTTTTTTCTGATTTTTTTTTTTTTGTTTTTTTGGGGTTTGTTTTTGTTTTTTTTTTTGTTTTGTTTTTTTTTTTTTAGTTAATTTATCATTCAGAAATTTTGCATTTCCTAAAATCCAATGCAAGCGCCAGGCGATCTGTGTCTAAGGCTGCAACAACTTGGGTAATGTACAAAATGTCATGAAACAACTGTTTCCACACTTGCACCGAACCGAGAGCAGTGCTTCTCCATTTCTGTTTTACAGAGAAATGTTTTTCATTTTCTGTGTTCCATTTCCCCGTGAAATCCTAAATCTGATTTTATCAGTTTTTTAATGCTTCTGATTTTCTCTTTTCTTAAGGCACTGTTGCTATGGCACTTTTTCTATAATCTTTTCATTCCTGTGTACAGTAGCTTAAAATTGCAGTGATTGAGCATAACCCACTTGTTTGTATAAATTATTAAAACATATTTCCATTTGCACCCTGTAAGAATGGACTTATAGTACTGCTGGGCATGTGTGCTGAAAGTACATTACTTGCTCAAATATAAGGAAATAGCCCAATGAACATGTTAACATGGTTGTGGGAGGGGAAAGAGGAAAAAAAAAAAGCTAGTCAGATGTGAATTGTATCTGTTGTAATAAACATGTTAAAACAAAGAAACACTGGTTTTCATTTCCTTTGGTCAACACACATTAAAATTTGGTCAGTTTGGGGATTCTTTACTAGAACTGTTCTTGTTGAACATTTTTGTACTTAATTCCTCAAGGAAGGTTTTGTTTAAAACTTGTAAACAGGAAAATGTGTATAAAATATTTAATGAAATATAAAATTCAACAAGAATGATTTAAGACACCTCCCAAACAGTTGTCATATGTTGACTCCTGGTTTACCTGTCTTGATATTATGACATTTCATTTCGAAGGATGTTTGTGTTGTAGCTAACTGTTTAAGTCTGGTGCTGACTGCTGTTCTTAACCATCACAAAACGCTGAATTTGTGTAATTGGAGCAACCCACTGTTTGAAAATGGTGGCAAAGCTCAGCTTTGTATATTGTTTCCTAAAGTATATTAAAAATAAAAAAGAAACTATTGCTACTACAAAATAAACGTGACTTTTTTCTTTGCTTAAGAATGACAAGAAGAGTGATGACGGTACTAGTTCAACACTTGCAGAGGTGTATATGTTACAGTAGTCTCTTAAGTAAGAAAGATTTTAGGTGATGGCTTTAAAAAAAAACAACTTAATGATAAAGGTGTTGACATGTGATGCTACATGTTTTTTTACTACACTAGACTGCCTTTCAGCACCAGAAATGTTACTTTATTTTATTTTGCCTTGTCTCATGTTGAGTGGGTTCGGACTGATCAGTAGAAGCTGAGTGCTCTGTCTGAACAAGACATTGCAAATGAAGCAAGTTGGGATACCTTAACTAAAAACAACAAATGAAAAATCAGGATAGATTAACTTGTCACTGTCCTCAGTTTTTAACCCAGGATGGGCTGTTGTGATTCATATAATTCAAATGTTTGGTTTTGTTCAGAAAATGTGAATATAATGATCTGGAATGAATTAATTTTAACAGCCATTGTTTCTGCATTTTTAGACCCAAGGCCAACTGACAGAAGGCTTCCTGAGACTCTCATATTTGCCTAATGTCCTATTTCTTGTAATGCTTGTTGTCTTGAGGTTGCTCAAGCATAGGGAAATCGTATGTGAAATGGATGGATGGACAGGTGATCTGTCACCAGTGGTTGTCCTTAGTTCTGGTATTTTGCTCTTCAGGTACCTGCAGAGACAAAGGTTGCTTCTGTCTTAATAGATAGGGCTTAGTCTATTTTTCACAGGCTTATTCTGTTTCCTTTTGATTGATCTGTTGTCCTCTGTAACAGCCTGTATCAGTGAGCTTCACAAGTTAATTTTGTTCCCTAAAAACTTACTTTGGGGAATTTTTTTAAACCTCCGGTTTGAACTAATTTCTTTATGTGCTTATCTGCTGCCTGTTACCTTCTTATTCATTGTTTTACAGAAGAGTCCATTATTCCAGCCTAAAGAGTTACTAGTCTGTTTTATCGTATGAAAAGTATCATAATCTCTGAATGGTCATGGATAATTTGGAAGTAATAAGGATTAACATGCTACTTTAACCCCTTAAAAATACATGCATACATATGCGTACTTCGCGCAGAAACACGGTCTGTCTTCAGGTGATTTCTTCCCTAACGCAGTAAAGGTGGCTACTTTGTCAGCATCAACTGAAAGCTTGTTGGCTTCTGTATCTGCTCACTCCTCCTCCATCCTCCATCCTTCCAAAGCCTGGAGCTGCTGCTAGCTGAGGAGGAACAGCTTGCCAGACTTTCACTAGCATTAAGAAAGTTGGAGAAGATGATTGCAGGAACTGCTTTGAAGCAGACCCTAACCAAATGGCAGGGCATGGGTTAGCATCCTTCAAAATGGCTTCACTAGCATACAATTGCAATTTTGGCCTTATTGTGTGACCTGGAAATGTTCTTCAATGATGAAGAAAGATACTCTGGATATTGCTTGGGGGGGAAACCCAGATTTTTCTCCTTCTTATCAAATCTATCTGAAGATGAACAACAAAGAAATGGACAGGTGCACTGAGACCTGTTTATAGATTACCCATCTTACTCATCCTGAAACTGATGTTACCCTTTCAAATGGAGCAGCCATGGTTTAATGAAAGGGGCTTCATTGGACCATTCCACACCTGCAAGCCAAATCAAGTGAACTTTCCTGGGGGCAAATCTTGTTTTCTTTCTAAGAACGGGTTCAAAAACTGTTTATTGGAGTTGTGGGATGTTTTCTGTATTAATTACTTCACACAAGTGGTCTTGTTTCTTTGTCTAGCCTAACTTCTTTGGCAGTTGTTTTCTTCTGCAGTTAACCAAAAGCTTTTATTTGCAACTGAAATCCATATATACATTGATTTCTTTTGCAAAGAAAATTGTTTTCAGTTGTGATGCAGTTCTGGATTCTGGTTACACATTGCTCTTTTCAGATGTCTGTTCCCGTGTTTTTTTCTCTGGTCTAGAAAAGAGGCGTTTGGACAGATTAAGTCCGTCATAGCTGTAAGTGCCAGCTCTACTAAACTTCCTGGATGTCTGTGTCGCTGCTGCTGAACTGATTCAGCTGGAATTGTTCTAAAAGATGCTCTTTGTTACAGATGTCTGTATTTCCCAGCTGTCGCTATTTGTTTAGAGGCCCTATCTGAGGGAAAGGCCTGATGCGGACTTCTTACCAATTAGGGCTGCAGCTAACCAAGGGTTTAGAAGTCATGAAGCACTTTTTCCTTCCCAGTAAAGACACTTATCCATCTGATCTAGGACTTTGTAGAGAATGAACTGCCACGTTTTGTCTCCCGTGGTAACTAGTAGCAACCTGACAAGTCTTGTTGCATTGCGGACAGGTCCTGCCTGGAGCTGCTGGGTGGTATGCAGCTGTTCTACATGGCTCTCTATACCTGTCTGCACACCAGATTTGCAAACACAGCTTGAACAACCTCATCTTTCCAGCAGTTACTGAACACGTGTGACAGTAGTTTGACACCTTCTGTTAGTCACACATGCCAGAGAGCATTAGGAGAAATGCCATCTACTTCTGAGTGCACACAGATGCTCAAAGATGAATCCCTTTACTCTAGTTTTAAACCTCAGAATTTGGGGTAAGTGAAAAGGCTGCATTAATGTAGAGAAGCTCAGAATGGTTGGTGATGCTCATCTTCCCTTTTAGTGGATGTTACAAGAAGTTCAATCAGTTATGGGTAATACTGTCACGGTCATCTGCATCAGTAGCTAGAACAGTGCAAGTCACTTAAATTGATTCTGTCCCTCTTCTCCTCCCATATTTCTAAAGTTGGCACATGGAGATCTGTTAGCGAGTTGCCTTTCAGAGCTCTAAATAGCCTGGACAGCTTCTTTCTGCCTGGCTAGGCAGATCTGCTGCTGAGATCTTGCATGCTTCTCTGTCCAGAAAAAAATCTGTGACTGGATCTTTTTTCAGTGTAATCAGGGTGCTGCTGGAGTTCGACTGGGGTTCCTGTTCTTCTGCTAGATGCATCCTCATTAGCAGCAGAAACTGGCATGCTGGGAAGAGTTGTCTGGCAAAGCGACCGAAGCCTGTGACAGGTGGTGCTACAGAAGGTGAATGTGTTGTCATCAAGATGGACCGCTTGATGGTGCCAAGGAGCTCTGATGTCTGTGAGCTCCATCCCATGGTGCCAAGGAGCTCTGATGTCTGTGAGCTCCATCCTAGTTCCTGTAGCTGCTGCTCTGCATCCTCGGAGTAAAGGCTATTTGTGCCACATTTTGAAAGGTTTAGTTGAACTTTTTCTTCTTGTTGGGGATTCAGTTAAGTCTTCTATCTTTTTTTAAAAGGGAAAGCTATTGCACCACTGACAGCATGTCCCTGTCTTCATTTCCTACATAAAACTGCTTTGCTGCTTGCAGTAACATACCAGTAGAAGCATGGACAACTGAACCTCTTGATACAGTTCTCTTTTTAGGATAAAAAATCTGAGCGTTCCTGTTGACCTAGTGTTGTGGTTTAAGCTTAGTCGTAAATTAGACAAAGCATGTAGCCTGCTTGTTTTCCCCCCACAACCTGTCCTT
>WYDI02022040.1:0-20938 GCA_009867235.2 Psittacus erithacus | reverse complement strand
GTCATGGTTAAACTTCATAAGGTTGGCATCAGCCCACCTCACAAGCGTGTCAAGGTCCCTCTGGATGGCATTCCTTCTATCCAGCGTATCAACCAAACCACACAACTTGGTGTCATCAGCAAACTTGCTGAGGGCACACTCAGTCCCACTGTCCACTGTTTCCTCTATGTATCAGGAAAATAGTAAAGTAATATATTGTTGGTGTAATCATTCAGAGCTGGGGAAAAAGTCATAATGCCAAACAATCATTTCCATCAGAAATACCATTTAACTATGATATCCAAGTTACAAAATTACTCTGTATGACCTCTGCTCAAGTGAGACCAGAGAGTAAAAAAATTGAAAAATCTGGTTTTTGATTTGTTTTTTTGTTTTGTTTTCTTTCTCTTTTAAGCAAGCTACTCAATCTAACAAAGCTGGTTTTTCCTTCTGCACAAAACACTGGTCATCTGGCCATTACACAAGAACTCAAAACTTAACCAAACCTTTCCTGCTCATTGCCTGGTAAATACTTCGAAAATTTCATGACATGCTACATCCATCTGGATACCTAAAATAAGGAATTCAGGAGCTGCAAATGAAGGAGGTCATAATGTCTTCAATAGACAGTCTTCCCTGACTGACCAACCATGAAAATGTCTACAGTCATAGATTATGGAAAATGTCTACTATATCACGAATGATCTTAGATAATGGATTAAACTGAAACTTACATGTCTAATCAAACTGTCATCATTACCAACATATTTTTATTTTTGTTTGTTTTTTTTGTATTTTGTTTTCGTGTTCTGTTTGTTTGTTTTTTTCCAGAAGTTCATGATTTCTACTGAAGAGGAAACAGATTTTTTTAAATAATAGCCCTTTCCACAGATAAATAAGCAAATACTCAATACATATAATAGAAAGTATGATACAGACATTATACATATCATATAAAGTATGTAGGTATGCTCTGCCGGAAAGATTTTATATATACCAATGCAAAAGCTTCTACTTTGAATTTTGCATGCCAGAACTAGAGTCAAAGGAGATAAAAGTAGTCACTGGACAATACTGTTCTTGAAATTACAATACAGGTACCTAATGTTAGACAATAACTGCATCCTGTATTTAACAAGAAGTCCATTTCTGAGAAGGTGTTGGAGATTTTAAGCTTGTGGTATTGTACACTGTTGAAAAATGAAACCAAAAAGTAACTTCCTTAATCTTTCATAAAGGCAATACTTTCTAAAACGTTCTTCTTCAATAGTCACTAAATATATTAATAACAAAGCACACTTTACTGTGTTTGAAGGGGGGCATGTAGTTATAAACCTGAAAAAAGGACACATATTTTCAGTCGCAGAAGTGGTGGATTGGTGCCTGACTTTCAGGCAAGTCACTAACACTACAATAGTTTTTCATATCCATACAGGCCTGTTTCACTTATCATTAGAATACCTTAATTACATTCCCTGTCATCATACAGAAAATCCAAATTCAGTGTTACAATCTTACAACTGCTACTCTGAGGATTAATTGTCAACAAAGGAATTTTCCAACATGATACCTTTCAAATCAATAGTATAAAATAGCCACACTATGTAACATAACAAAGATTCAATAAATTAACCTGAAGAGCTGTCCCTTGAAATGTTGCATTTACTGAATAGTAGCATGTCATTCCACATACACAGGCAAGACTACTTCTTTAACTGTATTAACCCTGAAACACAAAATATTGCACAAAATGTAGTTAATATATTCTAATATCTGTTTAAACTCTATGGTCTAGCTTTCAAGCTAGCAGCTGGGCATAGGATAGAGGCGCATCTAATTTTACTCACAGTAACAACATTAATAGCAGCAGCCTTAAGATATGCCAAGCAACAACCCTTCTTTTAACTGCTCCCTGTATTTGGAGTGATGCTACTCTGTAATATCATCTTACTGAATTTCATAATTAGGAGGATATTATTTCACATATTTTCTATTTTATTTTATGCTAGATTTTCACTTCATGTTCTTTATCACTGTAGTAGACAAACTTCACATAGGTCATTATCTGCTCATTTATCATGAATTATATGGTATGATCTTCCCTTTATCCTGGGGCGGGGAGGGGGCAGGACAGGACAAAGGAATAACGCAAAAACACACACAAAAAAAGGGAAAAAGCTAATTTGTACTGATCACATTAGGTCACATCACACACCAAATGAGTTCATCTGAAGCATCAATCTAATTCTCCCATCTTTGCCACAGTTTTCTCTACCTCAGAGACAGGTATTTCCTTCTTTACTGGAAAGTGCTGCCTAGGAGTTACTGGTCATGGTGTCTGTCCCAGAACTTGCAGATGTTCCAGCTTTGCAATGCATATAAAGAACAAGTAATTCAGTCCACAGAGAAATGTTGGCAAGAAGCAGAGTAGAAAGAAGAATTTTGATAGTTTCTCATACTCTACATGTACATGAGACTCATTATAGCTGAAATAAGTGGCCTTTGTGAGTTTTATATCAAGATGCATCACACTGCTACATTTCAGTCAGAAACAGTAGGCCAGTGATTACCTAAAGGCAAGTCATTCTTCACTAAATGGACAAACCCAGATAAGAAAGATGGTATTACTTATGTTGCTGTGCAAAAGCTCTACCATCATTGAGGCTGCTATGAACACTCAAACTGAGTAACAGGAGGATTCATTTTCTGCCAAAGAGTAGGTGCCTTGACAGGCTGCTGTCTTTTCACCTCTAGCACTTCAAACTGCTGTAATAAATACATACATGCTGAAGAAAAAGTAGAGCCATAGATTATTTTCCATGCTAGACCTGTTTCTCTGTTTCTGGTATGTGCATTCAGATTATCCTGCCCACCTAATTTTTCTGCATGCAGAGTAACAAGATAAATTCTCAAAGTTTTATCTATATAAACTGGTCTTAGAAGTGACAAACAGTGTCTGCAGCCATCTAACAATGGAATACTTTTTGGTACTTGTCACAGGTATCTCTGGAACAGAAATACTTCAGGAGAGAGCCTTTTAATGAACACTTAAATGAGAAGCATCTGTTCACTTATCATGGACGGTCTAAAATTATCTTGCCCTACCCCCCAAAAAAGGGGGGGGGGCAGGGGGAGGAAGAAAATATATATACTGAAACCACTAGGTTACAGATACTTTGGTATTTCATTTGAAATATTCAGTATATCAAAGACCCAGCTTGCAAGAGGCAACAGGCAGCACTCCCCAACATTAAATCAAGAGAGCTTCTCAAATGAAAACATCCCTGATAAATTAATTTCACCTGACTTCAGAAAACAAAAAGGCAGAAATAAATACTTTTGTACTGCTGTGAAGGAGAAAGAGCATCAAGGACAGGATTCTTAAGAGCTCATTGATATTCTGTCAACAATGATGGAAGGAAAAACCCCCACAAAATCTCAGACTCTCTGCATCCTGGGAACACAAATACTGACAGGGATGTAGATGCAAAATCCCAGTACTTCATTCTCTGCTTTCTGTCTTAAGAATTTCACATCTCAGCTCCCGGTTAAGTTGTCCTGACAGAGAATATCAAGACAGACACACAGACACCATCACACTAAGGCATGGGTCAGAGCACTGCTAACTCCTTGGTAGGAAAGAGGATAGGTTGCTCTTATTTGGCTACAAAAATTCATGGACTTCCACATGTCCTAAACCTTGCTAAAGAACAGCAACTTCACAGACTCATTCAACCCTAACAAATCATTTTCAGTGTACACTTGTCTCATACATTGTCATTTGACCCCCCAAACCACAACCCCTTATTACTTCACCATCCTAATAAATATCTTCATTTTGACGTGTCAGGATAAAGGCTGAACCTTAACGGACATGCTAATATCTCAGATTACATGCCAAAGGAGTTTTACAATCACCGCAGCTATGAAAACAGCCAAGTCTCCTGCCAAATCTTAACAGAGGGTGCTACAAATGGCAAGCTGAGCCAGAACTGAGCATCAAACAAAATCAAGGAAAAGCACTTTATTTCACTGAAAGGCTTTTCATACAGTGTGCTGAGGTTTCCCTCACCTGGGTCCTCACCATGTCTGCAAATATGTCCATAACCAGGTATTTTTCAACAGTTTTATATTCCCAGAGGTAACTACATTCTCACAGTTGCCGGACAAGCTAAACCAGTTTTAACCTCAGGCTTGTGGAGAAAAGCCATGTCCCTTCTGGAGTATAAAACCTGATGCACAGAGGCTGCAGCTAACCAAGCAGGCAGGACTTCAACACAGGAATTTTCTCTCTTCCCTTTCCCAAGACACGATTAGTACTGCAGAAATGCACCACGACTACAGTAGTTTCAGAGTGTTTCTCACAAGTGTTAAACTGCAATTTGGAAGCAAGACTATACAGAATATAGTCAACTAAAAGACCATAATCTTGAAATTAGTGCTAACTTTAAACTCACTCTTAAGATGATTAAGATGGTCAGCCTCAACTGTACTTCATGTTCCTTTGTATCATCCAGGTCTTGCTTAGATCTCAACAGAATTATTCAGGGATGCATGAGTATAAACTGTGGAAGCTAGTGATTCTGCATTTTCTGTTTTCTTAGCCTTTTTTTCCATATTTTTAAAGTAACAGATGACTCAGTTTGCTGGGGTTGCATGAATGGGTTGGTTACTTGGTTTGTATCATGCCATGGAAAAGACATTTACTGAGGTTTGGGGCTGTGAATCCCAGAAAAAGATGGAGACAAAAGCCTTACTTCTGATACAATGTGTGGATTGCTCATGTATGATGGCACTAATAAGCAACAAACAATAACAATGACAACACTGACAAATAGTCCCCTTCCTCACATTAGAAACCTGTTTCTCTCCAATGTTAGCAGGTTAGGGGGGTTTTAGGCTATCATCGTTGCTCTTAAGTGCTGCCGGAAGCATAAAGCACTCTATCTTTAATGTGCAAGTAGGGCATGACACAAAGGGAGATGGAAGAAGAGCAAAAACTCTAAGAAGCATTCTTTATTAGAACAGTGAGAAAAACATATAGGCTATGGTTTACTGACAGATGAACACATTTTTCAAAATGTTGCAAATAAAACCAAACAAACCAACCCACAAAAAAGCTCCCAGGAACACACCAGCAAGTTATTCCAAAGATGGAAACTGTACATCTTCCTGTAGCACTAGCTGTTGTGGCAACAGTCACTGTAGGCCTCTATTGCCCAAATACCCACATCAGGGTATTTGCAACAAACATGCCTTTGATTCCGTTGAAGAGGGACGAATTATGTGCAGTTGCAGATTTGCCAAAAATTCACAACTGCACACACACAAAACAATACCATAAAGCCAATGTTTTTAAACAAAATCTCCCTCCAATGAACAGAATGAGTTCTGTGGCTTGCTTTGTTCACATTGCATGGGCTTCCCAAACTGAGTAAATTATAATTGTCCTATCTGAGTATTGAAATTATAGGTAAAAAGGAGCGTAAACTACCGAAGAACTTAAGTCCTGTTGTGGCTCCATTTTCTGCAAAATTCAAACATTCAAAGCAAACAAGTACTTAGTGCAAGACCAAAAAAATAAACAAATAAAAAACCCAAACCCAACCACCCAAACCCACCACCCCCAGAAGAAAGATTTTTGGCATGCATTGTGGCAGTGTACCTACCTTAATATACATACAATTTTTTTAATAGCACATTGGACAATATCCTTGGGCGAAAGACCTGTATCTCCAACAGCCACTTGTAACAACTGTTGTATCATGTCCAGGGGTTGCCCATCTATACACATAGCAACTGCTTGGTCACAGATTTTTTCTTTCTCTGACCTTGACAAATCATATAAATAGCCATACTTCTGCAGTGTATCCTGTGAACAGATGATTTTTGAACATGAATCAGTGTGCTCTTTATTTACAGGGCTGTTATCATTAGTAGTCTATCAAGGTCTAACATATACTATGAAAAATGAAGGATTGATGGATGTGAATTTACAAAAACCAAGTCAACAAAAACAAAGGTACAAAACTTTAATAAAATAGGACAGAAGATTGATGTCCGTCACTACTAGTCATGGTAACACTCAAAACAAACACTTGATCCGTAACCATTACCTGTTCGCTGTTTTTCAAGTAAGTGATAAAACTATGAGTGAGTGTTTCCAGATGAGCAAGAGACTGCTGCAAGTGATTCAGAGCTTCTCCATAAGCAATGGATGGATTTTCAGCATTTTCCATATCATTCTCCAAAGTTTTTTTTCTTGATTTCTCAGAAAGATGGATGACCATCTTAACAGCCTTCTTAGTCACTTCTATCCTGGCTTCAACTGGCAGCTGAAAGAGATTACTTGATATTTAATCATTTGTCAACTGTACAGTACCATTTGTATTACAGCAGTGCCTGGAGATTAGGTTGCTCCACTACTCTACAGCACAGCATAAAATTAAATGAAGTATTTTATGAGAAACAACTTTATTTGTCATTTATTTAAAAATTATGAGTATTCCATTACTCTCTTCGGTTGTCTTTCCTTTGATTGATGTTGAATCTGGCTCATCTTACACAATATGAAAATTATTTTCCCTACTAATATTTATTATTTTGTAGACTATCACCCTATACTCATTTTTAATTCTGCATTGAGAGATGTCAGGGGATCATTTACTGGATTAACTGAGAATCCCAAATGCTGAAAATTAATTAAAGGTTAGTTTTATCCAGTTTAAATCACCTTTTAAAATATATCCCTAGCACCATAATCATAAGCAAGTAACAGTAGGAGGTCTACAACTTTTAAATCAACCTTTTTAAAGCACAAGTTATATAAGTTATATATGGGGTTTTTTGTTTTGTTTTGTTTTGGTTCGGTTTTTTGTTTGGCTTTTTAGTAGTTTTTTGTTTTGTTTTGTTTGATTGTTGATTTGTTCAGTTTTGTTTTTGTTTTTCTTTCTTACCACTATACTTGTCATAGAGTTTGAATTTTTAAATGGAGTCATACATACACTGAATTAAGTTTTCTCCTACCTCTCCATCTAGCTTTAAAGGGTCATTCCATTCCAGTGCATCAGAATGGAATTTAAGACTTCAGAATGGAGCCTCCCAAGCTTCCAGAAACCAAGATTATGTTGGGAAAGCATAGAGATGGAAATACTCTTTATATACACAGTATAACAGCAAACTGCCCTTAAGTCAACAAAGACACAGTTTCACCTGGAAGTCCAAAAGAAAGTCTGAAATACAATTTTAAAAATTCATGTATGATTTGTTAGTTTATAAACTCAAGTTATAAACAGTTTTAAGGATGCTTGCAATATACTTTCTAATGGGTAGGGGCTTCCCCTGTACTTTTTATATCAGATATCTTAGTTACTGGAATACTGGACAAAGACATACAATTTTAATCAAAAGGCATAAACACAAGAAATAGAAAACGCATAGAAAAAAAATCCCTACAAAAATCACAAAGATGTAAGGTTTGCTCCTCTTTTTTCATGCTATCGCAGCAAACCACAGTAATAGGCTACTTGATTTTTAATGATAAAAGCAAAATGGGTGGACATTATTGTAAGAACTAAGCAAACTTGTCAGTATTAATAGGGTAAATACAAAGGATATTTTACCATTCAGTTCCAAATGCAACTCAGTTCCATTGCCACAAAAAGTAATTAAATATGATTTTGTTACTTTGAACAAGGTCTCAGTATCAGGATATGCTATAAGCAAGGAAAAGGCAATACTCTTCACATCACATTAAAATTTAATGATGACAGATGGATTTACATATCCATTTTGTAAACATGATAAAAGATGAAATAGCTACATATTTCATTTCCCCCCTTCTACTGTACTAATGTTCAAAACACAATTACAAGAGATGCAAAAGGCAAACAATTCAAGTATTCCATCTAACTGTTGTATTACAGAGAACAGTGAGAATAGACTGCCAGTTTAGACGTCATGATGCCATAAACACATACGGAATAAAGCATTAAAAAGAATACAAGTTCTTCCCAAGACTATTTTAATTATAAATTCATATCTGCATAGTGCCAAACTGAAGCACTACTGACATATCATTTCTCTAGCTATTTTATTCCAAAACATGAATGACTGTCCTCCACACTTCTAGTCAGCTTCAGTAATGAGATTTGGTATCATACCCCATGATAAAATAAAAAATAAAAATTAAAAGTAGCTTAGGGGCTGGTTCATTCTTTGCGTGTGAAGTAAAGTTTTATTTTTAAAAGCTTTTACAGTTTATTTTTTTTTATTCATGTTATGAAAAATATTAAAAAAAAATGTTTTCTTTCATTTTAAAATCAAGGAACATCACATACCATTTCAGCTCAACAGATTTCACTCCTCAGGGTAAAAAGTCATCTCAGACACCCGCATCCTTGGGAATATATTAGTATTCGTAATGAAGTACTATACAAGTAATATTCATTTTCGCATGAAGATGTTGACCCTGCCACTCTTATTCCCAGTACATTCAACTATAAGATAATGGAAATAGCTCCTTTTACTACGGAAATATTCCTTTTATTGCCACAGGAATCTGGAATGCCAGCAATGCTGAAGGACAGAATGGCTGAGGTTGGAAGGGACCTCTGGAAGGCATCTGGTCCAAAGTCCCTGCTCAAACAGAGCCATCTAGAGCAAGTTGCCTAGGACCACGTCCTGGTAGCTTTTGAGTATCTCCAATGTGTGAGACCACACAACCTCTCTGCATAACCCGTGCCAGTGATTGGCCACCCTCATGACAAAAAATGTTTCCTAATGTTCAGACGGAACAGTTTGGCTCAGTTCCCATCTCTGCCACTAAATCCCAGCTTTATATTTTCCACCAACCAAATGTCATGTAGCCTAAGCCAACCAGATACACCAGAACAGAAAGCATATTACATTAATTAATTCAGAAGTGGGTTAAACAGTTATGGAATAACAGAAGCTGATTCTCAATTCCTACAGGGGGAGAGGAAAAAGAAAGGCAAAAGCAAGAAAACTTGTGGATCAAGATAAAGATAGTTTAATACATGAAGGGGACAAAAAAAACCCAAACCAAAACTATGTGATGCATACCTCACCTCCCACAAGCAGACCAATGCCCAGACAATCTCCAAGCAACCTTGGAACACATCCTCCAACCTCCTGTTTGCTACTGCTGAGCGTGACACTGTATGCCGTAGAAGGCACCTTTGGACAGTCAGTTCAGCTATCCTGGCTGCGGCCTCTCCCCAGTTTTTGCCTACCTGCATCCTTCTCAAGGCTGGGGGGTTGAGAAAAAGAGAAAGCCCTGACACTGCGCAAGCAGTGCTCAGAAACAGGTAAAGCACTAGAGTGTTATCAACACTAGTTTAGTCACAAATCCAAAGTACAGCCGCATAGAAGCTGCCATGTAGAAAGTTAATTCCATCGCTGCCAGATCCAGCATAGTTCATCTGGAGATCAATGTAAAGTTCTAATGCATGTAGGGAACCAGTTAAAGAACAGACATTACTCATGAAGTTTCCTGTTACGCAG
Organism: Psittacus erithacus; assembly: GCA_009867235.2. Taxonomy (NCBI): domain Eukaryota; kingdom Metazoa; phylum Chordata; class Aves; order Psittaciformes; family Psittacidae; genus Psittacus; species Psittacus erithacus. The sequence continues at coordinate 11,434 of WYDI02022040.1, read as the reverse complement.
TCTCGAAGCAGATTTAATTAAAATAACTATTAATGGCACAGCACAAGAAAGTACCTGAAAACGTACTGATTTTAGAAAAAGAAGTACTGTCAATACTTAGGAAAAAAACAAAGTCAGACAAGACAAACCAGCTGAACTGGAAAACAGTGATAAAATGTGATAGAAGAAGTTAAGTAATTTGGAAGGTAACATCTGAATGCAGTCATGCTATGCAAGAATACTATTAACACAGTCCTTGTACATCTTCAGGCAATGTTATGCCCTGCCACTTTCCTTAGCATTTCATACAGCATCACAAAGTCAGTCAGCCAGACAAGATGCTGAATCTCCCTTTGAGTTGTTTTTTGCTTTTTTTTTTAACTGAGTTTTTTATACAGTTCTTTAAAATGGCATTTAAAATAATTAAAATTGAAAGAGAAAATGGTGCAGGTTAATATCCAGCTGTAACAGGTTCTCATTCTACACTCATTTGGTGTGTGGTCAAAATGTGGACACTGTACTCCTGTTTAAGCAAGAAAAAACGGTCAAAAAGTATTACTGACTCAGAAATTAAGAGCCAACATCTCAATTAAAAACACAAAGTTGCAAGCAAAGTTCTTCCTTTGTATCAGAAGTTGGAAAAAAACTATAAAGGATGGAACAGTAAACAAAAAATGTCATCAGCCATAGTTTGCATGAACACGGCTAAGCCTATGGAATGCTGCAAGAAAGAACCCATATAAGGGAAATTTCACCTTCTTTTTCTGTATAGAAGACATAACGTGGTATCGCTGCTTTTTATTCTACTTTAGCCATCTGAAGCTATAGTATTTTCTTCCTAATCAACATATTGTGCCCATCTCTATTTGTAATGTGTGTTCAACAATGAAAACACAGCAATTAAGGTAATTGTTTTCAGTTGTGGTTTTGTTTTTTTGCCTTTGTCTTGTTGGATCTTTTTTTGCAGAGTACTGGTAATCAGCAATCATCAAGGCAATGACCTATGAGCTTTGAAACAGATGGTTCTTTGAAGACGTTAGCAACTATCTAGCACAATAAATAGAATGCTAGCAACAAAGGAATAAAAAAAAATCCCCAAATTACCTAAAATACTTCACACACAAAGGGGAACAAATGGGAAATCATCAAGATAAAAAAGTTGATATGATCATTACTATAATTAAGAATCTATGAAGTCAGCATTATTTAAAAAAGCAAACATTACTGGAAGAAAAGATGTCAGACTCAAAATGTATGCAAAAATATATGCAGTAGTTCCACTGAATATTTGGAACATCTCCTTTTAAGGGAGAAATCTGATCCATGCATGCAATTAGGCTATGCTTACCAGTATGGATGTGGACTGAATTATTATTTACTAAGAAAAACTGGAATAGCTATTCAGAATTAAAAGCATTTTTGAGTATTAAGTACCACAAGCAGAAACCCTTTCACTGTTTGTAGCACTGAGCTGCTGTGGTCCAAGTTCTTCAGTGTATGAAGAGGGCACTGTTGAAGAGTAAAGGATTTCACCTGTTTCATTTACAACAAACACAATGAAAACAGTGCATCAATCTCCAACTTCTTCAGCTGAAGATGGATGCCGATATACTGGATCCAAAGAAGAGTTGTGATAATAGAAGAAGAAATTAGTGAAGACATCTCAAGATCTTTTAATAAGGAAGTATCTAAGAAATCTACCCCTTTTTTGTGCTTGGCAGTAGAGACATAAGAAAGAGCGGGTAAAACTTCATGTTAATAATATCCTTAGAAGTAGGTTTCACTGGGCAATAAGAAATTGCAGATCTGGTAATACATGTTATGGATATGAAAAGCACATTATTCCAATCACAAGCTTTCAGCCTGATGGAGAGTATGACAGTTTATAATTTATATTATTACAGTGCCTAGAAACCATAAGCACTGGCCTAGAATGCTTCTTTGTGGAGCATCCTATTCAGAACGCAAAGCCTGGTACAAAACACAAGTCTGTGGCACAATGAATTTTAGGATGAGCACAAGTAATATAAATAAATAAATACAACCACATGATATCTATTGGAGGGACAACAGAGCAGGGCATAAGCAATTCAGGATGTTGCATTGATGATAATTTCCTTCTGCAATTGAAAGAGAAGAGGAGAGGTGCTATGCTGGACCTTGCTCTCACCAGCAAGGAGCTGGTGGCCAGTAATATGAAGTTCAAGGGCAGGCTTGGCTGCACTGACCCTGAAATGGTGGCATGAATGAATGGTGGCATTCAAGATCTTTAGAGCAGCAAGGAGAACACACACCCTGGGCTTCAGGGGAGCAGACCTAGGCCTTTTCAGGGATCTGCTTGTTAGAATATCACAGAATAAAGCCCTGAAGGGAAGAGAGGCCCAAGAAAGCTGATTAAGATGCAAGGATCACCTCCTCCAAGCTCAGGAACGATGCTTCCTGACAAAGCAGAAGTCAGGCAAAAACACCAGGAGGCTCGCATGGATGAACAAGGACCTCCTGAACAAACTCCAGAATAAAAAGGAGGCCTTCAGAGGGGGGAAGCAAGGACAAAGAGCTTGGAAGGAATTCAGAGAAATTGTCCAAGCAGCATGGGGTCAGGTTAGGAAAGCTAAAGCCCTAATAGATAAAATCAGGCCAGGGATGCCACAGGAAACAAGAAGAACTTCTATAGGTATATCAGTGATAAAAAGAACACTAGGGAAAATGTGAGCACTCTCCAGAAGGAGATGGGAGACCTGGTTATCCAGGATATGGAGAAGGCCCATTTTAAAAAAGGGAAAAAAGGAAGACACAGGGAACTACAGGCCAGTCAGTCTCACTTTGGTGCCTGGCAAGATCATGCAGCAGGTCCTCCTGGAATCTATGCTAAAGCAGATGGAAAATAAGGAGGTGACTGGTGACAACCAACATGGCTTCACTAAGGGCAAATCATGCCTGACAAATTTGGTGGCTTTCTACAACAGGGTTACAACACTGGTGGATAAGGAAAGACTGTTATCTACCTGGACTTGTGCAAGACTGTCTCATATAACATCATTGTCTCTAAACTGGAGACGCACAAATTTGGTGGATGGCATGCTCTATGTATAAGGAATTGGCTGGGTGGTCACACTCAAAGAGTTGTTATCAACATCTCAATGACCAAGTCAAAATCAGCAACAGGTGGTGTTCCTCAGGCGTTAATATTAGGACCACAGCTGTTTTAACATCTTCAGCAACATCGACAGTGGGATTGAGTGTACCCTCAGCAAGTTTCTAATGAAACCAAGATGTGTGGTGCAGTTGACACGCTGCAGGGAAGGGATGCCTTGACAGGCTTGACCTTGACGGGCTTGAGAGGTGAGCCTGTGCATATCTCATGAAGCTCAATAAGGCCAAATGCAAGGTCCTGCATCTGAGTCAGGGCAATCCCAAGCACAACTATAGCCTGGACAGAGAATGGATTAAGAGCAGCCCTGAGGGAAAGGACTCGGGTGTGCTGGTTGATGAGAAGCTCAACATGACCCAGCAATGTGGGCTCGCAGCCCAGAAAGCCAATCAAATCCTGTGCTGCATCAAAAGAAGAGTGACTAGCAGGTCGAGGAAGGGGATTCTCCCCCTCTACTTTGCTTTCCTGAGACCCCACCTGCAGTACTGCATTCATTTCTGGGACCCCCAACATAAGAAGGACATGGACCTGTTGGAGCAATTCCAGAGAATGTACACAAAGATGATAAGGGGGCTGGAGCACCTCTATTATGAAGGCAGGCTGAGAGAGTTGGGCTTGTTCAGTCTGAAGAAAAGGCTTAGGGGAGAACTTTAGAACAGCCTTTCAGTACCTAAAGGGGCCTACAAGAAAGATGGAGAGCAACTTTTTACAAGAGCATACAGTGACAGGACAAGGGGTAATGGCTTTAAAATGAGAGAGGGGAAATTTAGATCAGGCATTCGGAAGAAATTCTTTACTGTGAGGATGGTGAGGCACTAGAACAGGTTGTCCAGAGAAGCTGTGGCTGTTCCATCCCTGGCAGTGTTTGAGGCCAGGCTGGACAGAGCTCTGAGCAACCTGGTCTAGTCAAAGTTGTTCCTGCCCATGGCAGGGGGCTCGAACTAGATGAACTTTAAGGTCTGTTCCAATCCAAACCTTTCTATGATTCTATGAAACACTCAAGAAAAATGTCTTATTCTCTGCTGAATCAGAATACAGGGACCTTGGGGTTACATCAAAAATTGATCCACAAAGCTAATTCCTCTAACTGTATAAAAATATGGGGTTTATACTGGAAGTCATAAAAAGAAGAGAACCTCACATGAGGTTTGAAATTCTTCACATATATCTGCTTACCTTTGTGACAGCTTTTGAAGAAAAGGTAATTTCATCAATAAAAGCAACAATATCATCTGGATTGAGTCTATCAAAGTACTTTGAACACATATCATATGCATGTAGCCATTCATCCATGGTTTCTGGTATTTTTTTAATGAGATGGTGATCGCCATTCCAAAACAGTTTCTGCAACCAGACAGCATAAATAGAGCTTGGTGACAGCATGCTGCCATCTTTTCTAGGAATTTTGGGAGCCAGTTTGGAAATAGATAGGATATTTTGACTTGTAAGGACAGGCTCCAGTATTTCCAGAGGGTTTTCATTTTCATCTGTTAGGTTTTTGTAATTGAGACCTATTGACAGAAGGAGAAAGAGAAAACAAAATAAAAGTTATTCACAGTTATACCTATGCGTAAAACAATCAGTACTAAACCAGAATCTAAAGAACTAGAAAGACTCAACTGTATCTCCTTTACAATCATACATACTATCAGACTGGGGAGAAAGTCAGGTTTGTATACAGGTAACACTGAGATTTTACGTTTTGATGTGTGTGAAATCTCTCAATCCCCTGGAACATATTTTAACATCACATATTGATACAAACTGAGGATAATCAAAGAAGCAAGAAGATACATATAGAATATAGAATAATTCCACTACTATTTTTATATATATATATAATATCTAGAAAACCTCATGCACCTCAAGACATAAGTCTTCATTCATTAAAAAATGGATATTCTGATCATGTAACGATTGGTACTTACTACCCATCTTCACAAAAATGCAAGGTACTAACCACAGGTAAACTAAGTAAGGTTAACTAGAGACAGGAAATGTAGACCCATTTACATTAATTTATATGATACAAGTGTCCTGTTACTACTTTGGTTCCTACAGGAAGAAAACTCTTGCAAATTCTTCTAGCAACAACAAAGTATTTCTAGCAACAACACTATTTTACTCTTTATGCATATAATTCCTAAAATAAGTGGTTTTTATTGCTGTGCTTTTCTTCATATTCTTAGGGCCTCTACATATACTTTGATGTTCCTTGACTACTATATATAAACTGTGCTGAACACTGAGAATTTTAATTAGGGATGTAATACAATAGATTTAATTTTTTTACCACACAAAGTGACTACTTTATGAATCATGCATGGTCCTAGCACTTTTAAAAAAAATAAAATAAACATTTTTTTGAGAAACATTTAAAACTAGCTTTGAAGGTAAACAATGATTTCCTGATGGATTTTTCTTTGTCAAGCATTACAGAACTTGAGTGTTTAAACACATTAATAAGAACTGAAGGTAATCCCTCCTCCCAAAAAAACTTATTGACTTTTTTGATTCCTGCAATACATGAACTCATATACACAATCTCTCCAAATTCTGCAGCAAAGTTAGTGTCTGATACATATGAGGTTCCCAATATATTGTGTAATTTAGACTTCCGAAATATAACCTGTTTTAAATTCTTTGAGAATATTCATGTTAAACTTGCATTGTTAAAAATTATGCCCTAAGAGGTCAGCATTTCTTTAAAAAATCACTATGAACTGCTGACAATAATTTTAATTTGCACCACCAACAGAAACCTGGTTTTAATATTTTTTTGCTTGCTGTGATAAACTCAACTTCCAGTAATACAAAGAGAAGGAACCTAGTCCTATAAAATAGAACTAATTTTCTAAATTCCTTGCATTCACCTGATATGCTCATTGAAAGGAATTACCTGGAAAGCATAGATTAGATAAGCATAATTATGTCAGCAATCACATAAGAGAATAATAAACACAGCTAGGAAGAAAAGAAACAGGAACTCTCCTACCTGGTGCAACTGCTTTGAATTTTTTCAGGAGTCGGATGTGATTTTCAGGTTTAACTGCATGCTTCACCACTTCTGAGCAACCACAGTTTTCAAGGAGTGTAAAATAATAAAGCAAACGCTGGTGATCTCTGCCTTCAATACTTGGATAAACATACTTAACCATGTGTTCATGTAATGTTTCAGGATTGGTTTTCAAAGTTTCAAAGAGACCGAGACTTTGGGCTCTTTCTTCTATTTCCAGTGTCGATAACCTGTGTTCAGAAATAATTTCAGTTTTAAAAGACTGGACTTGACATGAAAGATTCTTCAGGAGATAGGAAAATACTTTCCTTTGGTTAAGGTACAACTTTGTAAGACATTTTGAAAGAGTAAATACTCCTTCATAAATACTTAGTTGTTACTCTCCATAAATAAAATCTAAAGACCTCTTGTGTTTCCTAATCTTGTAATCTGATGACTTGAACATACAGATTAAAGGTCATGAAGACTAAAGTGGGATCAAAAGCAGCATTTCAAATCTCTTAGGTACAGCGACATGCAAAGGTAGACATATATCCAGAGCGTATGTACAGGAAGACTTAAAAGAAACGAAAAACACAACCAAAACCAACCAAACAAAATCCCACAAAATAAAAAAATACCCAACAAAACAAACCCACAAACAAACAATAAAAACCAACCCAAAACCCCACCAATCTTGTGATGAATGATACTAGAAAATCCTACTCCCAGTTACAAGTTCTCCCAATCTATTATATTCTATTTTCTGTAGTCAATGAATACCTGACATGCTTTGAGAGAGAGTGCCACGGAAAATCAGCTCTTGCCTACTAGTTAATCTATTTGACATTATTATTCATGCTTAGCATATTCCATTTGACAGTTTTATCAAGTTGCTTCTCAAATTGTCATCCCTGAAAGCTTATGAAAACATCAGCAAGCCTTGGGTTGACCTCAGCCAGTCTCACGGCTTCATGATATTTTTTTTCCTGGCCCTTTTGAAAAGAATGTATTAGCTCTTTCACAGCATGAATTCAGACACCTCCAGCTGACTACACAAATGATAGCTGAATGCAATCACTTCTTTTTTTCCTCAGCTGGGAGAAAAATGGGTGCATATCAAGCAAGTCTCATCTTAAGTTTATACCATTCTCAACTGAAAGTTTTACCCAAAATCTGAGGAAAGAAGTAACGCAGAGGTGACTATCACTTGGACTCTTTCCAGAGTCCAATCAAATGCCATGTTAGCCAGTACATTCCATTTGAAAATCTGATGTCTTCTAATCCCATTTGATTTTCCTCTACCTCTAAAACTGATTAAATTAGAATTTCAACATCAAGTTTTTCTGAGTATAAGTATGTTCTCTTTGGTATCCAAGCAAAATATGTCTCAGTTTCATTCTTAAAGATGATTTTCTTACAGCATATACCACTAACTCAGTTTAAAAATTATTCTCTGATTTCTGAGGGAGAATAAGTTGAGTTATTTTTAACCTAGAACCTTCCTCAGTTAAGTTGTTAACCTCTAAGCATTATCTTAATTCTCTAAATTCTTATTATTTGTTAAGTGCTCTATCATATTACTGGAAATAAGTAAGATATTAATAGAAATTCTTAATCATTCATTCTTAATATCAGACAGAACAGACACTTTGACATGATGCATTTCAAGAGTGTGATCTGAATATATTTTTCTGTCCACACACAAAGTTCAAACTAAAGGCTAGATGGACATTAAATTAAATGGACAGGATCTACAGAGGTTTGCTATGTGGTTTTGGGGTGGGAATGGTGGTGGATAAGAAGGGTTCATTATGCTGTTCAGAAAGATTCTGGAATAACAGATTTTGTGACAGGCAAATATAAAACTTCCTGCTGCTAAAACAGTACTATGCATTTTATGGGTTTTTTTTGCAATCAAATGTGATCAGATTCTTCAAAAGAAACAATTACAATTTCCATTGAACGTAAAAAAAATGTTATCCGAAACATTTTTTCGTCAGACTCAAATTCACAGCATAACACAAAAACGTGATGTTTATTTGGTGTCAAGTAATCAAAGAAATAGTTAATACAAAATGTATGATTCTTCTGATCTTCCCCCTATGTAAAGGAGCTTAGAGAAATATTGCATATTTGGTTAAAGAGATTAAGTCTTGGAATAAACTTCTTTTCAGTTCAGAATGAATGCATAACAAGGCATGCATTATTAATGCCATAATCCCAAGGCTAAAATATACTGTAATGGCCATATGCTGTCAATCAACTCTAAAATGAGATTATGATATAACAAAAACATGCTCAGTGGCATATTATCCTATTATATATCAATTTTCAAGCCTTCTTTGAATTTCATTAGGGAAAAGGTTGTTCACTTGTATGTCAGTGATTTCTGAATTCTATGAATACTAAGTCATGGAGGACAGGAACAAAGAAAATGGTAGAGAACTTCTGCAAAATACCTTAGGCAATATTCTAGTCCCAGAAAAGTCAGCTGGCTCTTTCACATTCACCCCAGTGTTGCTGCATTTATACCCTGACAGTCGATTTTGTTTAAAGCACTAAATAATTTATCAGCAGCAAAATTTACAGGGTATCACTTCTCTGTTTTCTAGAGGAGGCAACAGAAAAAAATCTCAGTATGTTATTTCATGTTCTCAGATCACCAACATCTATCAGTCTTGTTTTTATGCCTCATATTTTATAAAATGTTTTAATGCTTTTTTAATTACTGGTAAGAAAGGTACAAATACTGCTGCAAGCTAAACCTGCTTTCACAATTTAAAATTTGAAACAAAACTAGACTAATTTGATCTCACCTGTCAGAACAGAAAATAAGAGCTGTTGTATTACACAGGGGGCTCTACATCACTGTCATCTGAATACACTATTCAGGCAAGTAGCTTAGCCTTTCATTGATGGGGTTATTCATCTTTCAGTGGGCAAAAAATACTTGTCTGACTGACAAAATGTCAAATTAAAAAAAAAAAAACCAACCAAAAACGGAAAAAAAAAATGGCCTCAAACAAACTCTGTAATAGAAACAAAATGCATCCCTCCCCTTGTGCCCTCCACAAATCCCGCGTCTAGTCTGCCATAACCTTATAGTGTAGAAAAGTTCCAAAGAAATATTGTGAATAACCCTGCTTCTACAAAAAAATGAAACTGAAATGAACAAGATGAATAATGTGAATGGGAAGCTTCGATATATTTATTTCCTTTGCTATTATGTAGAAGAGAAATCAATAAATAGCAACACTTAAAAAAAATAATTACATAAAGATCTATCAAGCTTCAGGACCTATTCCAAAGGATTGTAAAAATAACTAAAAGATAAGCTGCTATTGGAAAAGAGCATTTAGCATTCAAAGCCATGGAAACCTAAACACTGAAAAGAATGCCCCAGGATACTCAGAACAGTAAGACACATACAGACTTTTACCCTCTCTTGTACACCTGTTTTTGTGGCTGGTTATAAAAGCATCGTATGGAAAAGAAAAATACCAAACTGCTACAACACAAGAAACTTGAAAATACAAACTAAGCTCTAGCCACGGTATACTTCACTTTCTCCTAGGTTAGCACATATTTCTATGTCAGAATTGTATGTGCATTTGCAGGGGAGAAAACATACCCACTGTCAGTGAACAAAAATTCCAGATGGGTCATATAAACTTCCCAAAGTGGAACCTTGTATCGCTGAGCCAAAGAAACAGCAATCTTGTAGACATTTTCTTCAAGTGTTCTTATGAAGGAGAGACATGAAAGAAAACAAAGAAAAGTTACATTAAGCCCCTAGAGACATGACATGAAAATAAATATTTACATTAGAAAAGTAATGATTTTTTAACTTACTTTTTTTACATTTGTTTATACTCAGTGCTTCATTTGGGGAAAAGAAATGAACCAAAAAAAAAAAAAATCAAACTACAGAGATACTCCAAAGACAGGCACCTACTCACAATACACCTTGGTTCTCCATGACATCTTCTGTCTAACCTTTGTGCTAAAGCAAAACCCTCAGTTTCCATTTCATTTCAAAGTGGTAAAGGATGTAATGTACGACAATTTGTATTTATTCAATTAGCTGCAACACCTACAGAGTTTTAGCATCACTATCTAGGTCCTCAAAGCTCTTTGTAGAAGTTCAATGACAAAAAACACTCTTAGCATTTGTGAAGATGTCCAGCTATCCGCTGTAAGTGTCCTAGAAATATTAAAAAACATTTTTTCCATCATTGTATATCCCTTCAACAAAACAATAGATGGAGAACCTGCTTAATGATCAAAGCCTTAACTTAACTTCATATTAATTTTTACTAATCCACTAAAGTTAATACGGTTCAAATAGACAAGACACAGTTCCTGGTATAAGAACAATACTATTAAGGCTCATGCTGGGTTTCTGAGGTTTGGTTTTGTTTTGGGTTTTGTTAAGTATTTTCCTTCACGATAATTCCAAGATAGATACTATCTGTTTGTAATTACATCCTAAGAGAACTGTCATGAACAACTTTTTAAAAACTGTATTTTATGTGAGTAGTGCTAACTCTGTTGGTTTAGTCTTCAATTTAAAAGTCTTGTGGGACTAAGGAAGAAAGCTTTACACAACATGAACTACTACAAAATACAGTTTCAACTGTCTGTAAATTAGTTTACAGAATTATAAAACTCAACTCCATAATAATGTTTAACATTTTCCTAATATTCTTTACATTGGTTTCTAAAATTCTGGAAGGTAGGGGCACACTTTGTGGAACAAAAGTAACTGTTAGTACATTTTCTATACCATCATAATGATTCATGTATGACTAAGTGGAAAGCAGGAAAAAACCCTACAGATTAGACAGTATATCCTCCTAGATTTTGTTTTTTTGAGGTTTTTTTGGTCATTTACAAATGTAGATCTGTGCTAAACAAGGCTAACACTTACAGTCTGTCTTAGGTGAACAGCTGACACATCCACGTACCTTGATTTTGATTTTTAGACACTCAACCCAACACACCATTACATTCCACTGTGATAAGTTTCTACAGATATTGCAGAATTTAAGTAAGATATATGATGCAGAGTAGAAAAGCAAAATGCCAAGAAAGAACACAGAATCATAGAATAGTTAGGGTTGGAAAGGACCTTAAGATCATCTAGTTCCAACCCCCCTGCCATGGGCAGGCACACCTCCCACTAAACCATGTCACCCAAGGCTCTGTCCAACCTTGCCTTGAACACCGCCAGGGATGGAGCATTCACAACATCCTTGGGCAACCCATTCCAGTGCCTCACCACCCTTACAGTAAAGAACTTCTTC
>WYDI02022039.1:0-18010 GCA_009867235.2 Psittacus erithacus | reverse complement strand
GGGAGGAGGGGGGCCGTGGAGCCCCTCCCCCAGCGGGCAGTGGGAGCTGCCGTCCGTCCCAGGGGAAAGCGGGGCCAGCTGGCCGGGCCCAGGAAGTGTGGTGATGGTGGTAGCTGTGGCCGTGGCACGGGGGGCGGCGGGGGGCACGGCCCAGGAGGCCAGGCGGGCAGGCCCCCCGTCAAGGGTCGCCGCCACCCGGTAGCGCTGCCAGGCCGGAGACTGCGGGGCGGGGCCTGTCCGACGCGAGGCGCCCCCGGACCGCGCTCTCCTGCGTCCCTCCGCACGCGCGTGAATGCTGCCGCCCGCGCGCGGTCGGGCCCACGCGCCTCTCGGTCGAGGGTGGGGGGGAAGGGCCGCGGGAAGGGGGATGGTGTGAGCTCTCCGTGCAGGCCCGGGGGGTGATGAAGCGAATTGGAGGGGTTCGCGGTCTCACACATTCCCTGTAGCTCATCCCTCCGCTCAGGGCTGGAGGCTGCAGAGCTTGCCTTTAATTAGTTTTTCTTACAGGGTTGCAAGGAGATCCCTGTTTATTTAGGTTGCTTTAATACCGAACTTTATCCCACTGCGGGCTTACTCACCTTCGGGTGGATGCTTTTAATGCCTTCTTCGTTTCAGTCATGTTACCTCGTTCCCTGAACCGTGTATTCTGAGGTGGTCAATAAGAGAAGCAGGCCAGTTCCAGGGGGACATGAAAGAAGTTCTGGTCAGTTTGGGGGGTTATATATCGGCGTTTGCAGGGTTACATTAGTACACATTCTGCTGTGTCTGAGTTGGTGGACGTCAGCCAGATAGGTTTTAATGGTTGTGTCGTCATTGTCATCCTACTTGGGATGATGTTGCAGGTTAGATGCTTGTGAAATTTTAATGGGAATATGCAACTCCTAAAGCTAGTGTTTTTGAAATCTAGACATATTCACAGAGGAGAAGTCAAGAGGATAATTTCTGAAGGATACTAATGACCTAAGGAGAACATGTTCAGGGCAGCAGTAGTTGATGTGCTTTTAAATTGAGTGTGCTAACAGCATTGTTGCTATGCAGCTTGAAGTAGCCCCTAGAAAAATGTAAGGGCCTTGTTTTACAGCTGCCTTCAGAGCCCAGGCTGATTGAGCTAAGCTGTTCCACAGCGAATACAGAATTGCCTGTAAACTAGGAGAAATTTCTAGGTGGACACCTTTATACCAAAGCTAGAAAATCTAGACCTTGTACATTGTATTACAAGCTGGTATTATGGGAACAAAGGAGTCTTTATTTGAAAGTGCTGTCTAAAGGCTTCAAGACCCTTTCCCTTTGCTTTATGTAGGAAAAAGAAACCTTGATTGGCACAGGTTTTGGGGAGATTTATGCTAAATTTTCTTACTGTAAAGGTTGGATCTAGTGAGCTTCAGTGCATAGACTAAACTGTTTGTTTAGTCTGTGTATTGAAGGGCTGGTGCAGAATGTTGGAAATAAATAATATTGTGAAGTAGCATTTAGGCTGCCCAAAGCTTCCCAAAAATAACACCACAATTCTTATGAAATGAAAATGATGGAATTTTAAAATTACAATGCTGGAGAGTTTGATACTTCTTTTTTCTACCATTAGGAAGCTAAATATGAGTGTTGTACTGATACAGCAGTATGTATAAAATTGATGTTTACAGACTACACAAATTCCCCTGTCTTAAATGCAGAATTTCAGTGTTACTTAGTGGTTGTCCAAGTTGCAAGCAAAGTTTTTTGTGAATGTTTGTACATTCAGAGGCAGTCAAACTATGGTGTTAGTATCATTGAGCATGAAAGCATATGGAGTAAGGTGGTAAATAGGGGTGTAACTAAATACTAAAAATCACAGAGGAGAAAGATGTGTTTTTCTGTGTGTTTTGTGTACTTAAATGATTATTAAACTTTTTTTTCTTAAAAAAAGAATTAAAGACAACTTTTTCATGGATAGTGATGCTGAATCTGTTATTTGGAAGTTCAGAGTCCCTCTCCAAAGGCAAAGTGGCTCACATTGTCTGCGCTTAAATTGTTCTTGATTTGATGCTTTGAGCTACATCTGAACATGAAGAGCAGCCACTCCTGTTTCCTTGTATGTGCAGTATGAGCGCTGATACCTGGGAAAGGGGCAGGCACTCTTGGAAATAGTACATAGGAAGTTTATCATTCAGCTTCTTGTAGTGCTCACTTTTGGGCTGAAATAGAATGGTGGAACCAGAAATGTGTTTAAAAGGGAGCAGCTGAATGGCAGTTAACTCCTGCTGCATTTGAAGTACATATTGGAAACAACAAATTTCAATTTTAAATGCCAGTGAAGAAAGAGTTCTGAAAAGTGTGTTTATCTTTGCTGTGGATAAGGATGTATGTATTCTTGGTCAAGGATGCGGTGGATCCTTGCTATTCAGCTGTCTAAGTGTGCTTTTCATGTTAGCTCTTTCTGTTTCCTTGACTTAAATGGCATTTATGGGAAATTGCCAAAATGTGTATTTTAGACTATCTTGTTCTTTGGTTTGCAGATAAGCTATGAAGGATTTTGTTTTGGTTTTGTTTTTGTTTTTTTTTTTTAAAGTTGAATCTGGGGCTTCTTGCATGTTTTGGAAAAGCATTCTTTTCACACTTATGCAAGAGAAACGTATTTGCTCTGCTTGCTTTATTATCTCTAGTTTTATTATAAGCCCTACACATCAACTTATGGAGTGGGATATTGTGTATTTAAGAGAGTTCCTTGTAACTTTGCATCTCTTTAATACTTGGATTAAATAGATCAAACTAACAACTATTTCTTTGTCAGGAGTGCTCTCCGAAGTATTATAATAAATAAAACTCTTTACCTTTGTGTGTGGAAAAAGCTTTAAAATTTGAAGGTAGATGAGGTCCCGCATCTTTAACAAAGATGAAGCTGTTAAGTTAGTCTAGGTAATGACTGGTTAAATATGTGTTAAGGCTACTGTACTGTGCTTGTATTAAAAGTCTAAAATGACTAGGCAGTACATTAGATCATACTTCAAATCCTAGTCTAGGCAAGACATCAATTGGTCAAATTTATCCTTTTGTTCTGTCATTTTGTTCATCTGTTATCTTGTTGATTTTTATGGGCTGAAATTCTAAAGCTGTAGAACATATTTTGAACAAAAGTATGAGGCTACACTGTGATGGAGAAACCATAAATTGGTGGAGAGAGAGTAGTATCCCTCTTCTGATAAGTAGGAGTATGCTTTGGTGAAGATTAACTGATACTATTTCAAAACAGAGTTACTGGAATGCTGCAGTGGGTAGCCAGTTACCTGCGCTCTGTTTATAAGCAGCTATCTTATGAGAGGAGGAGTCTGGCATTTAACAATGAATAGAAATGTGTTGAAACATCTTGTGGTCACTTATGCTGAGAAGTGGTTGAAATTCACCAGGTAAATTGGTAATTGGAAATTCTCCAGGTAAAAAAATTAAACAGTGTGTGACTTGTTTTCATATTTTAATAGAGTATCAGTGTTATGCTTTAAGGAAATTATATTATAATAGCATTGAAGGACTCATTATATAACTGGCTATCCAGTTTCTTTTATCATGTAGGAATGTAAGGTGTTTTCTGGCCATCTGTAAGTAAGAGGCTAATAGATTCCTTACAGTGAAACCACTGCTCTGGTACTGAAGGTAATGCATTGGGAAACATAGCTTCCTCCTAGCAAGAAGAGTGTTGGTATCTCTACCACAGAATGTTCTTTTCTTACAAATATCAAGAGACAGGGGTTTATCTGCATGGGAGGTAAACCCAGATAGAACTGAGAGTAAATTAAACTTGACTGCAGCTATGGAATACGAATATCTGCATGAACAGATATCTGAATTGGCAGTTAAAATTTGTGACTTGCTTGAATCCAAAACAGCGTTCAAGTGGAGACAGTAGGTTAATGGCAAAGTTGAAAGAAGTGGGTATTTGTTTTGAGGTCCACTCTGTGCTTTTGTGATTTAGAGGAGGAAGATAGAAGGAAAAGGTAACAGTAGTTTGCCGTACTGTGTCCATTCTTAGGCTTTTAAAGTTCTAGTGAGTAGCTCTGGTGTTTGCTATTATCATTGCATGTAGTGGTCTTGTGATTTGTGTCAGTCTACAGTAAGACACTAAAGGGCATCTGAAATTTTCTTGCTATTTGGAAAAGCTGTGAACATTTAATCTTAGGCTCAGAAAAACTTACTTTGTCTTGTTTATGTTTGGGCAGTCTTGGGTACTAAAAGTTGAATTCACCAAGGTGGAAACTTTTAGTAGTAATTGTGCTTTAGTATTGCTAGAAGGGCCTGTTGGAAATTGCAGATGCTTGTTCTTTTTCCCATTTATCATATAGAGCCAATGCAGATGTATAAGAATGAGATGTCTTCTGTTATGGCTCCTGAATCAGTGATATTTTATTAAACAGTATCCATTTTCTCCCAATATATATAGTTAACTTTTGATCTGTAAGAACAGTCATGCAGAAATTAGTGGAAGTTTTGTGAGTGCAGTGGGACTGTTGTGGTCTAACGCCATCCAACGCCTTAAAGTACCATGCAGCTGCTCACTCACTCACTGCAGTCCCTGTGTGGGACAGAGGGGAGAATTGGGTTGGGTTAAGAACAGTTTAATAATTGAAATAAAATAAAATAATAATTACAACAAAGTAATGAAAAGGGAGATAACAAAAAGACAGAGTGAAGAATAAAACCCGAGAAAAACAACTAATACACAATCCAGTTGCTCACTATCCAGTGACTGATACCTAGCCTGTTCCCAAGCAGGGATCAGTGCCTCCCAGCCAACTGCCCCTAATTTATATACTGAGCATGATGCTTTGTGGTCCGTAATATCCCTTTGGCTAATTTGGGTCAGCTGTCATGTCTCTGCTCCCTCGTGGCTTCTTATGCCCCTTCTTACTGACAGAGCGTGAGAGGCTGAAAAGTCCTTGATCAGGGTAAGTGCTGCTTAGTGACATCTAGAACATTAGTGTGTTATCAGCATTGTTTTCAAACTAAAGCCAAAACACAGCACTGTACCAGCTACTAGGAATAAAATTCTCTCTATCCTAGCTGAAACCAGGATAACTGTTTGTGTGAATAAAGCTAAAGTGTGCCCAGTTAATTAAAAAGTATAAAGTTAAAAAGGGTGTAAAGATGAGAACTTTTATACTGTCATTATTATGTTGGTACCAATCTCTCTTCAACCTTTCAGAAGACTTGCATATGATACAAAAGGGGGAAGTGTCAGTGCATTGGAGCGCAGTGCAGGGCTGCTATGCAAAGGGATCTTAGTAGGCTGGAGAAATGAATGGGCTGATGGGAACCTTTTGAAGTTCAGAAGTAGGAGCCAAGTCCTGCTTCTGGGAGGAAAAAGCACTACGCATCAGCACATACAAACTGGTGACTGACTGGAAACAAAGCAGGCTAGCAGGAGACTACTTGCATGACCTAGTGGAGAGCAAGTCGAACGTGATTCAGTGGTGCTTTTGTGGCAAAGAAACCCTACCACATGCTAGGTTGCATTATCAAGAATGTAGTCAGTGGGTTGCAAGAAGTGATTCTTCACCTCTGTTCTGTGCTTACAAGGCCATGTGTGGTGTACTCTGTCCAGTTTGGGACTTTCCAGTGTAGGACATTGATGTGCTGGAGTGAACCCAGCAGAACACCAAGGCATTTAAGGGGCTGGAGCACATGTTGTGTGAAGAGAGGATGGAAGAACTGATGTTGAGGGAATTGTTCGAAGCGACATCTTCCTGTCACCCACAAATACCTGAGGGGAGGCTCTGGAGAAGAGCCAAGCTTGTGGGTGAAGTGCACAGGGATAGGATGAGGGGCAATAGACACAAGCTGGAACATAGGAAATTCTCATTAGACACTGGGAAAAATTACAGTGATAGTAGTCAAACATTTAAATAGATTGACCAGCCAGACTGTGGCTTCTGTTCTTGGAGATACTCAAAATTCAACAAGTTCTTGAGCAACCTCACATTGGACTTGCTTTGAGCAGGAGGTAGACTAGAGGCTATGCAGGTTTCTTCCTACATAATTCTATATTTCCAGTATGTTTCTTTTTTGATGTTTTTTCTGTTTGTGAAATAAAACATACAGAGAGAGGGTCCAAGACTGTGGCCATACCCGGTAATACTTTCCCCTGTAAACAAATTGAAGAGTTTTGAAGTTGAATTGTTCCTTTTAGTTCCTCTATTGTAAGACAATAATGAATCATTTTCCTTTTCACATTTGAAGGTAAGTTTTTCAGGTAGATGCAAAGTTGTCAGGGGTTTTAGGCAAGTTCTGGGTTGGGACTTGAAGGTAGAACAGATGAGAGATCTGTAATACCTCTTCAAGCTGCATTTCTCTGAAATTTTAAGATCATCTCAACTTTGAAATAGTTGTTTGTGAGATCCTTTGTACATTGCCAAAAAGAGTTTTGTCTACTGTGTATTTTAAGCCATGCCTATGATTTTAGGCAAGGCATTCAGACCAGTTTTCTATAATTGTATAAAAAGGATACTGAACTACCATTGCTATGCATCTTTGGTTTTCATAATTTCATCTGTGGTGTTTGGTTGTATCTTCCAGTTTGTACTGGAAAATAATGCTGAAAGGATCTGTAGATCTTTGCTTTCAAATGAGTTTGTCTGTAAGTCACTTTTTTCGTAACTAAAGAATAGTTGGCTCAAAACAAAATGCATTTACTAGGAAGTTTTTAAGAAAACTGCTTATTATTGTCTCCTATTATTTTACTTGTAGTTTTACACCTGTTTAGCTGAAGCATGTTTTACAAGTTCTATGAATATAATACCATTGCACTTTTAGGATCAGTATCATGTAGGTGCTAATAAGCACTAGTATTCATAATACTACTTAAATCTGTGATTCAAAATACTTAACTTACAATGTCAGTAATCATTTGACCAGACCTGTGAGTTGGCCAAGTATTGGTAGTGGGGATATTCATGAAGAGAAGGCAGTATCTGTTGCTCATCCTTGTATTCCATTAGTGACTTTTTTTCATGTTAACGTGTATCCATTTGAGACTGGAATATAGTAAGTGGTCTACGTATCAGTTGACAGAATCTGAAAGATTTTGGGAGTCAGTGGGAAACAGAAAAAAGACCTGGTCTCCATTTGAGTCAGGGTCATCTAGTTGTCTCTGGTAATCTCTTAAAAACCTGAGGAAAGAGAATAGCATCTGGTGACAGGACTGGGTTAGTCAGGTTAGGATTAGAGGCTAGGATGCAGCTCCCAGATGGTATCCCCTGACCACAACTCTTCGTGGACCTAAGGAATAGTAGGAATGAGCCAATCTTTTCACCTTCCCAGTCTCCCATTCATTCTTCTGTGTTTGTTTCCAGGAGTTTGGCTTTAATAGGAAAGAAGTGTACGAGTCCTAAGGTTAGTTCATTTTACTCAGTATGAACTTTAAATAGAGTTAATGGTTTAGCATACTAAATTTGTGTAACTGTAAATTGCAAGAAAGTGCTGGTTAGCAGTCCAATTCTGAGTTGTCTAATGTTTTTTATTTGCATTAAACTTCTTAAACTAATGCAGATACTTAGTGTAGTTCTTAAATTATTCAGCTGTTAAATGATTTCTGGCTTGTTTCATAATCCTGGTAAGGATTGTTGTCTTCATGACTTTTACACTAGTAATTGGTGCTGGTATGAAATTGAGAAAATGCTTTTTGGTTAAACTTAATAATTGCAGGTTATCTCTTGTCTCTAACAAACTAGGTAAAACTTTGCTGCAATTTAGATAAGGAAAATAAGCAATTTAGTTCTTTTATGACAAAGAGTGTGAATTTTGAGAAGTAGTATTCTATAAGGCACTCTAGGGATGTAGTCCACTTTTGTGCTCCTGACTTATCTAGCATTTTCCCTTCAGATTGTATCAGTGTTAATACTTGTAATATTTGAATTGGGAGCACTTGAATATGCTTGCCATGAGTACTTAGTAAAATAGTATCTGCATAATAAATTGAGTACATCTATAAGCGTCAAAAGTAACCTTGTTTGAGGACCAGATCTGTGTTATTCTAGCATGTTGTAACAGAATTGTACTCTGTTGTCAGACAAGAGGGCATGGATTGTTCCTCTTTAGTCAGAATTCTAAGAGTCTGCACAGGAGAGCGATGTGAATATCTCTGGCTACAAAAGGAGCTTCATTTAGCATATGTAGACCCACTAAACCACAGTCAGTCATATGGTATAACTCCAATTTGGCTATGCTTAGATATAAGAGAGCTGAGCTGATACTGTATGATTCTTCTGTTGGGATGCTACTAGGGGCTATCCTGTCTACCTTTGTTGTTACAAAACACTAGAAAACTAATTTGCGTTCATTATTTCAGTATTTCTATTCATTATTAGCCAGTAAGATCAACAGATTCTGAAATATGCTTGTACAGTGTTTTATGAAGTGTGTATGTGTAAATCCCAAGCCCACAAATGCAGTAGTCCATGCTTTACCTAACTAGATAGTTTAGTTCAAGCAAAATATGTATCGCTTTTTATTTTTAGCTGAAAGTTAACTGTGAGAAAGTCTTCTCAAGTTTTTGCTGTGTTAGGATGTATTTAAGTACAGGAGGTTATTGTGAAATAAGGTAGCATGTGCAAATGGTAGCTGTGTTGTATTTACTCGCTTTCTGGAAACTCGTGGGCCTTCATGGTGTTTAGGTAAGGCCCTCCACTTTGGAATAAGGGTGTCCATATGGGAAGCTAGTACAGAAAAACTGTTCTGAGCTATTTCTGCAAGTCTTCAAGCTCTGGGACTGTGAGCGAATTAGCATAATCAATTTAAAATGAGCTGAATCTTGTGATTCCTTTATATGTAGAATTACTAGCAACCTCAGTAGGGTTGCCTTACAGAATTGACTGCAGAGTCTGCATCAGATGGTTTTGTGTGTTTATTGAATGACTAATTCAAAGTATAGTTCAAACTGATTATTAAAGCATACTTTTTATCTGCAGGGTTTTCAGTTGTTTTACATCAAAGACAGAACTGTGCATAAAAGATAAGAAAAATGCATCTTGTATTCCTGCAGAATTGCTTGTTCACTAGGGATTTCCTGGATGAAGTTACCCAGAACAGGAGTCCCTTGCACTGTGCCTATTCTGATGTTGAGTGTCTCAGTGGCACTCATTATGTTTGTGCAGCTTCTGCCCATGATTTATGCTCCTAGGTGCTGTAAGAGTCTTGCATAGTTAGATGTAGCTTATGAGTGTGTAAGGGCCCTTATCTAGTACGGGAGTGCAGGTTATGCAGGTATGTATGCAGCTTTTATAGCATAGCTTTACCAGTTTAGCCACACTGTCTCTTGGTGAGACGAGCCATGATTGTATAACTGTGCTCAGGGCTTGTGCCAGCATAGCTGTGTCAGTTATACCTCTGTGTATCCCTGGCTGATGCAACAGTTTTGTTAGAAATAGTTTAGACAGCCACCTAGAGCTGAAGTTTCAAAACTTTTTAGTTGCCCTAAAGCAGTGCCAAGAAGCAGTGTCACGTTCCTGCTGCAGCCTGGTCTTCTCTTCCCACTTTTGTGCTCCTTCTCTTACTGGCAATGCTTGTGGTGAATCAAATCAGGGAATTGGGTTAAAATGAAGGATAGTTTTAATTCAGATGTTTGCTGTTCAGCTTTATGAACACTTGCACAAAATCCTGCCTCGTCCTTAACATCAGTTCTACTAGGACGAGGAGGAAAGTAGGACCATGGCAGCTGTTAGACTGGCTTAACTTACCATGGAAGTACCGTCTCCTACATTCTTTGTAGAGTGATGTTCTCCCAGCTGCATGTTAGTGAGAGTAGGTATTTAGAAACCTTAAAGAAATTGCACTAAAACTTGGTGATGCTCCAGGTCCAACTCTTGCAAAATGAAGATGTTTTTAATATTTGAGATATTTGTGTGGTGACTGGAAGAAAAAAACCCAATCCCTCTTTGTTCTTGTTTGTAAATACGTGTAATAATACAGAATTTTAAGGTTGACGCAGGTTGAGTCTTTTATTAAGACATTTTATTGAAGAATCTGATTAAGATGCATTTAATAAATAAAACCGATAAATACGTAAATTCTAGTTTGTCTATTACCAGTACTGCAGAATTCATACTTTATCCATGATTTTAGCTCTTCAGATACATTAGAGTACAAGTTATGTTAGTAACATAGTGTATTATTCAGTAAATGAAAAAAAAAAGTAGTATGCAGAAATAATCTCGCAGATTTTTTACTAAAACGGGCATAACTTGCAGAAAATAGATGTGAATACAGTGATACGAAGTGGAATGTGAAATGCGAAGGAACAAGACTGAAATTGATAGTAGGGTCAAAGAAGATATCAAAAGATAGTAGGGTCAAAACACAGAGTGTTTTAAGAAAATGCATTTCTTTATGTTGGCCTTTTCTTATCTAGAAAAACTGCTCTTTTAACGTGCTTCAGACAGACTTGCTTGCTTTCTTGTGCTTGCTCTGCCCCAAACGTTTGATTGTTTCACAGATGAGCATTCCTCTGTCCTTTGTAGGTCAGCAAGAGCGATCTCTGAGAATGCAGATGTAATCTGCTGATCTCAACTGGTAGTGCAGTGCTTACTGTACTTCATTGCCATGACTGGCGTAATTATGTGACATTTCTACTTGTCTTCTTAATAACAAACTCAGGCTCTGGAGATGCACTTGATTTTGTCTTTTAAGCTTGAGTGAGTCTGAAGGAACAGGAAGTATTGAACTATTCCCTCTTGCTTTTGTAGCTCTTTGTGACTACCAAATTTCCCGTTTTGCTGCAGGACAGCATCCTGCGCTTTGCTTCCTAGTAGGGTGATATATCCAGCTTTTTTGCTGTTTTCTGATTTCTTGCAAAGGAGTGAGCTAAGCAGATGCAACATACTTAACTTGAGCTACTCTGGAGTAACAGAGGATTAAGACCGTAGAGTGTTGGTTTGTAAGGCCAAGGAGATGAGAGGGAGAGGCTGGTAGTTGACTTCTTAGGTAGCAGCCTAAGAAGTGAGCTTTTGTTGGGATCCTCTTTCTGGCATACCAGTGAAGGGGGGAGAACCCAATCGTTTGGACTAAGTTGAAAGAGTTAATGGTATTGTTGCAAAAAGAGTATAAGAAATGTCAATTATGGCAAAACATTGCTTTGAATATTAATCTACAGATTTGCAAGGGGTTGGTAAGCAGAGTAAGAATGAACTTGGGTTTGGTTTTTAGGTTATTAATCTAAATAATTTTTAATGGCATCAACTACTACTGAAAGATCGTGCTTTTCTGCTCAACATTTATATTGGCTTGGAATACTCACGGCTTTTTTCAAAAAATAGTGTTACATGGATTTCATTATGATAGTAATCAGATGATCTTTTTCATGCCAAATTTTTGTGTCGAGTAGTATGGTTGTGTTTGAATATAAAATGGGAGGCTAGGGTAAGAGGAGTTTTATGAGGCACTAGTAACTTTATAGCACCATAGATTAATTTTGCTAGCATGACTTCAGAGTAGGGTGAAGTATTTCTTTCTTAATTTGGCTTATAAAGTATTGACCCTTATAGCATCAGTATAAAATGTTTGGATGTTCAAAAATACCTACTTTGCATTTGTAAATCATAGCTGTGTTAAAGAAGCATCTAAATTATTAGAATTTAGATAGATTAGGAAGTCGTTATTGCCCATTTACTGCATAGAGGAATCAAAAAATAATTAAAAAAACCCGTGTGAAAGATAAATAAAAAGAGACATTTTTTTTGTTGATGCAATTGGGAAACAAGTAGTTTGGTTTTCAGTGAATGCCCTTGCAAGCTGGTGGACTTTGTCCGTGGTTGAGAAAATTCTGGAGAAATTTTTCAAAGTTATTCCTTCATCTTTGTTGAAATCTTGGCATGTATGTTCTGTAATACTTTTCCTTAATGTGTGAGCTTCTGGTCTTAAAGTGCAAATGGTTCCAGAGTTTTAATACTTAGCTGCTTTATTGTGACTAGACTTGTTTGTTTACAGACATCATTTATCATTTATGTGTGTGTCTTTTCAGGTTAGGGTTTTTCTGTTGGTTTGTGGGAGGGATTTAATATACCTAAATTTCTAGACTTCTCTATTAATTATTTTCTGTAAAAACAAAGTAAATATACAGGAAATAGTAGTACTTTATCCAGTGTAGAGTATGTTCCACTTAAAATGGAGGAAAATCATGTTGCAGGACCTATGAAAGCACAGATTGGAGGTAGTGAATTGCTGCATGGAATAGTGGGATTTTGTGGTTTATCCTTTTTTTTTTTTTTGATGCGCAGATATTCAGAAGTAACCGTTGAGTTTTAAACTCCCAAGTCTAATTCTGTTAAAAGTAGGGTGGGGTTTTTTTTTGTTTGCATGTTTTTTGTTTTTAGAAATCTTTATTTACCATCGTGGCATTTATACCTGATGATATTTGGTGTGAATTTTGCATGTGGTGTATGAATATTTAAGGTGGGATGTACACTTAGAACATACAAGCAGTAATTCATTTTGACACTATTCTTTTTTAAGAAAGTAATGTGCAGAATTGAAGCGATTAATACTGCTAATAAATGTAATTTCTTTTCCTTTTTTGTTCTAATCACGACAGTTTAAAATGTAGTATGTGTGCTAATGGATGCATAGTGGAGAATTTGGCCTGTTAACATTTCTTTGGAGTAGTTGTATTATGGAGGGATCAAAGGTCTAATGTTAAAGTTATGGGGAAGTAAAGCTAGTTGGTTCTAGAAGAACTTGGAATAGATAATTTTTTTTTTTAATTTTTTATTTTTTTAGTAAGTGTAGTGAATAATATTTTGTATGTGGGAAAAATGTTTAGAATAGTGCAGTTTTTATCACCTTGTCTTTATGTGCTTCTGTGATGTTGATGTGTTGTAGTTTTGTCCTGGCTTTCTTCTAGCTCTTTATCTTCAGAAGGAAAACTTTGGTATTTAAGAGTGAAGATGCTGGCCTAGTGAAGAGGATAATGGACCATGAATAACACATAAATTAAAGAGTTTTTAAAAGGCAGATTGGAGAAGAGAGGAGGAGGTGGTATGGAAGGCTCAGGAGAAAGAGTAGATTAACTGCTTAAAGAAGCCAGGCCTCTCTAATGAGGAGCTCCTTGTTAAGGCCTGTAGGCTGTGGTGAATAAAAAGAAGAGCTTGTTGTTGACTGAGAATAATACTAGAAGGACCAGAGCTGCTTTCTAAAAGTGTTTTAATAGAAATGGAGAAGATGTATGTGATGAAATCTTCACAGTGGCAGAACTTACTCTTCAAAGTTTCTGCTGGACCAGATTGTGTGTTCTGTACAAGGAAGATACTCAGACATGACACCAGACAATCTAATTCTGGATTGTCTTTTTTAAAGAGGAGGCAGGCAAAGATGAGACAAAATATTATCGGTCAATACCTATAATAAATACTGTAATAAATGTGATTGGGTGTCCAGTCTTTGAGAGATGCTCATAGGATGACTCTTGAAAGATTGATTCCTTTGGGTGTCTTTTTAGATGTAAAGCTTTTGTAATGCATGAGTGCCTTATATGAATCTTTCACAACTTTTGTCTCATGCTTTTAGTTTAATCTCCACACGGCAGAATAAAATCAGGTAAGCATGACTATATCAATGCATAGAGTCTCAGCAGCTGGGATGGTCTAGAAGACAACAAATCTTTTGACTAGAGCCCTAGTGTGAAGCAGGGGTGCATTTAAAAGGAAAAAACAGCTTTGCATGATCTGACTAGAGTACAAATGAAAAAAGATGAGGGAGTCGTATCATGTATTATGTAATATGTTATCTTAACACTCCTTTCTCTTTTTTTTTTTTTTTTCACTCTTGATCAAAATCGTTTTCAGGTATGATGATAGGAAGCTCTGCTGGTGGAGTGTTGGGCCTGTAGGTTCCTAGAAAAGGATTTTGGTGTTGGTGGAGTATTTTCTTGTTGGCAAGAAATGCCAGTGAAAATTGTATTGTTAGAGAATTTAAACTTTGAGATTATGGAAAGAAATGCTGCTAGTGATGGCATGGCTCATATTTCAGGAATTGCTAGCCCGGTGATCTAGTCACCAAATAGTTGCTGAATCAACAGGAGGTGATGCTATTTTAGACTCCTTATGGAAGCATAATGAGGTCTTTGTGGAAGAGCTGCTTCTGGAAAATCAACTTCTTGTGTGAGATCACAAGTTGATTCATAAATTCTGTGCTGAGATCATTGTTGTCAGACACACTTCTGGAGAGCTGTGCTGTTGGTAACATTTTAGAGACAGTGCAGATGATTATGGTGGAGGCCAGGGATTTATTCTGTTCAAGCTGCTAAAATTAAGTAATTGTATCCTGTGTGATCCTTATTAAGGGAAAATATTTTAGGAAAATACTCCAGGTTTAATTGGATGAATACTCGCTTCAGTACAGCTAAATATTAGTTACTGCTCCAGAGATGAGGGAAAATGCAGGAACTGGCAAGGTCAGGTTGAGTTGCGCCTCAAAAAGTCAATCAAAATAGCATGAAAAAGGTTCTTGAGTTATGTAAGTGAAAAATTGCATTTGCTATATAGAAGGCATGGTAGAATTTAAGCAAAATTAAGTTAATCCTTACGCTGAAACAATGTAATACAGCCTGCCATTTTTCCTAAAGGTAAAGCAAATAAGGGTATGGGCTATAGCTGTAGCTGTAGTAATAAAATCAGTTATCTCAAATGGCAGGACCAGGATCATTGACTCTTGCAAGAAACCAAGCTTAGCAATAGAGGTTTTGTTTGTTTTTCACCAAATTTATGAAGTCACAAAGGATTTGTTGTGGAAAACAGTGAGTGTGGCACTAATTGAAATTGAGTATGAAGGTTGAATATGAACTATCCAAGCTGTTACAGCAGTGTGCAGGGCACTGAGAAAAAGTAAAATGCAAAGTAGAAAATTAAGCAAGCTGCAGCATGTGTTAACCATAAATTGTATCCTTGAAATTTATCCCTTTTGATACTGCTTCAGTCCTCAAGATGGAAAGTTATGGACTTACTTGCAAAGAACAAGAACTGCTCTCAACTTGGAGCTTGCCAGGTGATGTTGACAGGCGAAGAGCAAGAGAACCTGAATAGGTTTAACAATTGTGTGAGGCTATGGAATGAGCTGCCAGTTGGAACAGTGAGAGCAAAAAACTTAAAAGAGTGGCCGGAAAGCTTGCAAGAGGAATGTGAGTGCCTGTGATTGCGTTTGAATTCAGAGAGGGAGTTTCTTACAGTGCCTGGCTCTTGCAGAGGGCTGTCTTGCTGGGACAGTCTGTCCTTCTGCTGCTCAGTATTATAGAAACAAAGCTTTGAAAGAAAACTGTTCAGTTACTTTCTTGTCAGGCAACTTACATGAACAGCAGGAAAGAAAATAAATCTAAAATATGTTTAGAAACATAATTTCATCAGTTCCTTTAACTTCCTTTCTCTGATGTCTTAGCTAATGTCATGAAAGACAACGCAAGATCTGATGCTGATCTTAAAACAAAAATCCTAGTTTTTAGTTGCAAATTGGTAAAACTACTGTTACATTTAGTATTTAACTGGCTTTTGATTTTGGAGTTGCATGGTGCATTCTTCATTTGCAGCATGGTTGGAATCTGTTTTTTGAAGTGCAGTACTTGGACTCAACTGTGCAGTTGCAGGTGCTGCCTCATTTATGGGAGTTGAAGACTCTTTACCCAAGTTTTAAAAACAAATGTGTGTAACTACAGTTGTAAAAAGCCCCCAAATCATCATTGGATTAATGTAGTGAAACTTTTAATTAGGGTCTTTTACATGGTGAAACTTAAATTTTCATTCTTCTTTGTATCTGTGAGCATCTCTGGTCAGAGGGAACCCCCTCTTTGGCAGGGAGGATTTAATCTATAGAATATTTACAGGAAGGAAATAGAAGTAACCTCACAGCTGTTCAGTGAATTCTGCATCCTTGATGGTTCACATAGTTGGTAGCTCCAAGAACCAGTTGATGGCAGCCATCAGCTTTATCTAATTTAACTCTTTTCTCATAGCTGTCAGCGACTTGGTTTACTCTGAGGGAGAAGCACAGCTGCATGGGGTTTTTTGATGTAGAACTAGTTGGAACAATTTTAAAGGATCTGGGAAGATGCCTTGAGTTCTTGGAAAAAATAACAGTGGATTAAGGAAATCTGCATTGCAGGCAGTGAGCATGGTATACAGAAGCAGCAGAATGGACAAACCAGTGATTGCTTGTCTCTAAAAACTTCATGGTATATCTTTATGAAAGGAGATTCTGCTTTGCATCCCCCCAAAAATGTTACTGGCTGGAAGATTTGTATGAATTCCACTAATGCTGGTAACTGGATCTGGAAAGCATATTCAGTGGAATGAGTTAGCTCTGGCTAAACACTTCTGAGAATCAGTTTCTGGAAAGCATATGTTTTTTTTCAGTATCAAAACACAGTGTTTTTATTTCGTAGGCAAGTTGATACGGGGTGTGAAAATGTTGAGGAGGTGACAATGAAATGCAAGTGTATAAATAAATTGTACCTTACGCCTAAATATTAAAGATAAACATGATCTTGAGCAAGACTAAAGTATTCTGTTTAGATCATTGTATTGTTTAAAAATATCAACGCTCCATTTGGGGAAATCTTTCTGTATTCCAGTGAAAGTGATAATCATGTCAGTTATTAATAAAGTTGCTCTAAACAAAAAAACCCCATGTGTAACTTGGTCAGTTAATGTTATAGTTTAAGGTGTGTAGAACTAATGTGATTGGAAAGATCACAGTTGTCTTAAAATGTAATGGATTTAAAACTATGATTTTAGATACTATATCATTGGGTTGCTTTGCTTACTGTAGTGATAGTATAAATAATGCTGAAATTTCTACTGCTTCACAAATAGTCTATTTTTAATGAAGTAAATTTCAAACTGGAAGATAGCTATTTGGGTCACTATATTTTTAAATTTTAAAATTTTTATATATTTTTTTTAAAAATACTAATCTAAAAATTTTGAATACCGTATTTTGGGGGAAATCTGTATGTAAAGTGCTTACTTATGATTCTTTGTTTCTCTGTTTATTTTTAAGACGAGCAAAAATCAAATTAAAGTAGATCTTGTAGATGAGAATTTTACAGAATTAAGAGGAGAAATAGCAGGACCTCCGGACACACCATATGAAGGCAAGTAATGTTTTTGTGTATGCAATCATTGTACACTTCAAATCCTGTGTCTTGAGATGCTTTATTTGTAAAATTAATTTATGACATAAAAATGTAGAGCTGCATGTTTTAACATGGTCTGATTAAAAAAAAAAGACAGATTTTAAGCTTGGAAAATATTTCAGTTCAGCTTCTGTCTTGCCTGAGGACAGATCTGTTCTACAGGAGGGTAGACTATCCTGTATCAAAGGTTAATTTACAGGTATAAGCTGTGGAGTGTCATTGGTATAATTCTGACTTTTAGTTGTTTGTTTACGGTCTTGACATGACTGTTCTTAGCCATGAAGCCTCAAGAAACTGAGCTTCAGAATGTGATGTAATTGTACATGTATTTCTGTGATCTAATGTAGTGGTCGTTCAAAACCATGCTGCATTTTTCTATCTCAAGGAGAGATGCCATTGCAAGTTGCATCTGGGATTTATCTCATACATCCATGGGTCCCAATATGTAGTTTATACTGGAGTCGGGACTCTAAAGTAGAATTTCATGTTTTCAAAAATTATACCTTGCTGACTTTCTTGTTTATTAAACCTGGTATGATGCATCTCTTCAGTCTGAAAAAAAAGCAAAATAACTTACTACATGTAAAAGTTTTAACCAGTAGCTAATATAGTATACTTCATTAGAGGTACCAAATTACGCAATAATGCTGGTACCTGTAAACTTTCTGTTTGTGTGTCATATATAATGGAGCTGGCAGGCACACCTTCTATTCAAGGTCTTTGATGAGGATCTTTAAATTTTCTCTCTCTCTCTTTTTTTTTTTTCTTTTTTTCTTTTTTTTTTTTTTTTTTGGTTTCTTTTGTGGTGCTATCTTTTTTTTTGAGTATTTTTTTTCTATTTTTCCTTCCTGGGTGGAATGGTGAGGGAGATGTGGG
>WYDI02022038.1:0-23588 GCA_009867235.2 Psittacus erithacus | reverse complement strand
GGACAGGTTGTGGGGGGAAAACAAGCAGGCTACATGCTTTGTCTAATTTACGACTAAGCTTAAACCACAACACCATCATTTGGCAGCAGTCCTGACTAACTGGGGAGGTCCCAGTTGGCTGAAGGTTAGCGAATGTGACACCCATCTACAAGAAGGGCCAGAAGGAGATTCTGGAGAACAATGGACCTGTCAGTCAGACCTCAGTGCTGGGGAAGGTTGTAGAGTAGATCATCTTGAGTGCCATCATGCGGCGCATACAGGACAACCAGGCAATCAGGCCCAGTCAGCATGGGTTTATGAAAGGCAGGTCCTGCTTGCCTAGCCTCATCTCCTTCTGTGACACACTTACCCGCTTAGTGGATGAGGGAGAGGCTGTGGGTATTGTCCACCTGGACTTTAGTGAAGCCTTTGGCACTATTTCCCAAGGAATTCTCCTGGAGAAAGTGCCTACTCATGGCTTGGATGAGCAAGTAAGAAAGCTTCCTAAGTAAGAAGCAACAGTACAAGAGGAAATGGCCTCACGTTGCACCAAGAGAGGTTTAGATTGGATATTAAAAATAAGATTCTTCACTGAAAGGGTTGTCAAGCACTGGAATAGTCTGCCCTGGGAAGTGATGGAGTTGTCATCTATGGAGGTATTTAAAAACATGTAGATGTGGCACTTAGGGACGTGGTTTAGTGGTGGACTTGATACTGGCTGAGCTTAAACCACAGCACAGTGCTATGTTAATGATTGACTAAATGATTTTTTCCAGTCTAAACAATACGACAATTCTATGATTTTCAAGGAAAACTCAGAAAAGATTCATTTTAATAGAAGGTGTTGAATAATTTCCCAAATTTGCTTTCAATATTTCAAAAAACAATGTCAAGGAATCCCTCTAGTCATTTTGTACGCTCCCAAGAGAAAGTATTATAGCTTTACTTACAGCTCAGACAACCCCAAGCATCTTTTCATACTTAGCAAATAAAAACACATTTAAATAGGATTGACTGGTCTCATATTCTCAAACGTGCATATGCACCCAACAGGCAGACAGTTCTGCTGAGGAACAGAACTGAAAATATTATAATAAACACACTACCTGATTTTTTGAAGGCTTTTTTTTGTGCGAGTTGCACCTTTTCACTGAGTAGATTTACTCTAGTTTTAAACCGCATTTTCCACATTGCATTTCCTCCTTGCATGCTCCTTTGCATGTTTCATTGCTCAGCATTATCATTCATTAATGTTTCAGTTGCTTTCTTTTGTCTGCTGCCCTTCTCCTGTTAACATCAAGTTTCTTTGCTAGTCAAATAAGTTATCCCACTCTTTTTATAATGCCTTGGTTTCAGCTTAAAAAAAAATAAAAGCAGGAGAATACAAAATCTTCCAACGGCTTATTAGAATTCAGTATGACTGGCAAGTGTCATTTAAAGAAGAGATACTGCACCTTTAATAAATTTAATCCACAGCTGATTACAGAGGAAGAAAGCTCTTTTTTAATCTTACAGGGCTGGAATATGGCAATAACTGTTCCATCTGATTTTAAAAATAAGATTTGCTAAAGGTCAGCGTATCTCCTGGCCACATATGCAGCAACATTGAAATTTCCTTGGCCAGGGAATAAAAAGATTCTATCATTAAAAATAAAAGCACAAGGACATCTTGCAAGCCCATAGGGTTTTTAGAAAGAGAAGGAGACATTTCGTTATCAACTAGCAATCATAAGATTTTTAAGCAATATCTCTAATCTGCTCCTCTTCCCCCCACCCCCGCTCCCCACAACCCCCCTTTCCTTTTCACATCAAGGTCTTTTTATCTTCCAATTTTGCATCTAAAGATGAGGTGAATGCCATTAGCTCAATTCAACCTCAAGTGTAGTCAGATGTGCCTGTGATTTCTGAAAAGCACTGTCTAAGGTCACATTAAAATGTATAAGAGCTTTTCTATTCCTGAGAAGGGGGCTTATTATCCATCCATGGTGTAAGGGAGTAATGTCAGTGGCCATAGACTAGGGTGAAAACAAAAGAGATACCAGGGTTTCGGGCTTTTGTCAGTGAACCTCTCTGTCTCCCTTTTCTTCTTGTCTGAAGCCCTACGGATAGAGCCACATCCTGTAAACTTGGGCAGCTCTGGGAGGGAGAAAAACAAGTTCAACAGGCTCAGACTCTCCTTCCCTGAACCCTCATCTTTAAACACTTAACTCTTTCCACAAAATGAAAACCCAAGAGGACCACTCTGCACCCACAGAGGGATTTTGCTCCGTGTGCTTTCCAGCTGGGAATGCCACTGTGGCAGTGGTTGCCTGAGCCCTGAGCCTGTTGGAAACAGTGGCACCCACTTTGATTTGAGCGCACCAGTGTCCTCGGAAACGAAACCTGATAAATGCTGCTTGGCCTTAGAGTAGGGACAAGATCAGAGCTGACAAATTTGGCAGCAACTTTGAGTGTCTTTCCCCCCCCCCCCCCCTTTAATTTAAAAAGGGCTGTCAAGAAAAGTTAATGAATGTTTACCTGGGAGTGATGTCCATGTTTTCCTGCAATTGAATTAAGGGGCTGTCACTCAGGAGTAACACGAGTCATCAGAACAAAATATTTCAGTATCGACAGTTTCTGTTTTTTCTTCTTTTTTAAAAAAAAATAAAATAATGCTCAAAAGGAAAATTCAGTCACAGGGGCTTTTAAAAAGTAGATAATCACGGCCTATTTTAAACCACGTTTCAAATGTAGTTGTATATTTTAGACTCGATTCCCATCTCAGACCTTTGTGTGTGATGTTATAGCTTTAAATACCTTGCAGCTATCCCTTAAGGGCCATGTGCATGGCTGACTTACAGCAGTCTGATGTCTTTAAGAGACTGCAGGCATGCTCTTTCTACTGTACAACTCTGCACTGAACTCCCATGACCTGGTACAGAAGATACACTCTCTTAGTGATCTACTGCTGCAGGTCCAGGTAGGCCTCTTCTGGAAAAGCAAGGGATTATTTCCACAACTTTAACAGCCATTTGCCCCAAGGAATGGGCAAACTAAAAGCATGAGACAGGTTCTTTTCTTTTTTTTTTTTTTTTCTTCAGACATCAGGTCTGATTCATCTTCTCTCCAAAGCACATTAAACATAACCTAATGTATAAAGTTTGGGCCAGATGTATCCAGGGCATAATACTTCTGAATGTTACGCTAGAAGTTAATCTGACCCGTAATTTTCCAGCTTGGTAAATTTCCCCATCTTGCAACAGTGATGCCATTTAAGTGACTCACTGTGATGAGATAATGTAGTGACTTAATTACCATTGTGAACAATGAAGTTACCGTGCTGTTTGTGTACCTCAAAATGGCATGCAAGCCGGTAAAGGTAATTCCTGGGTTTAGTGTGTACCAATGAATTTATAAGAAAGAGTAATAGACTGATATTTCTCTTTCTTTATGAATAGGGTTGATAGCTTCTGCAATATTTTTCA
The DNA here is from genome assembly GCA_009867235.2 of Psittacus erithacus. NCBI lineage: Eukaryota > Metazoa > Chordata > Aves > Psittaciformes > Psittacidae > Psittacus > Psittacus erithacus. The sequence continues at coordinate 20,145 of WYDI02022038.1, read as the reverse complement.
TGATGCTGCTTACTTTCAATCCTTGCCTCTGAACTCATTAGCTTTTCCTATGCAAGCGACTGCCTGTGAAAAGGGAGCTAAGGCATGTTTGCAAACTCCAGGCAGCAACAGAGCTATGTAATGCAGTATGCAGAATCGTTGCAGCACGCAAAGACAGTTGCTTGTGCAAAGGAAACTTTGACATCTCTGAGACATTTTTTGCCTGGTAGATAACATGAACTTGAGTAGAAATCATTCTGTTTCTAGATGCTGACAGTGCAGTTGACATATACAGGTGATCCCAGTATACATCTCATCTATCTATTCCAAGTACAAATATCAACGAATATTCAGCATCCTGGGCTTCTAGCTCAGGCAAGACAAAAGCCCTCCTCAAGTTGCCCTGCTCAAGATGATTTCCAAAGGCATGCCTGCTCTAAGAACAGCAGAGGCAAAGTAAGCTCTTTGAATCCTTGTGGAAAAATAACAATGTCTTCTTGAGAAAAAAATTGCCATCAGTTGGACAACACCTATTCCTAGTCTCAGGTGTCAATAGATAAAAAAAATTAAGAGCTTGGTTACATCACTCTATTTACCCTTTTGTCATTTGTTCATGCCAGTGTTGCCACTTTCTATCTCTCCCATGGAGCAGCAGATGGCCCTGCTTTTCAGCCTTTACCCTGGCTTTACCATATCTAGAGGCTATCACTTGACCTCAGTACAAAGCACACCTGGTGCCTCTCACAGGACTGAAAATGCTTCCTCTGCAGACTCCTGCCAGCCTGGGATCAGAAGGATGAGTTAAATACATAACTTCAAATACAGTCAAAGTTGCAGTAGGCTACTTGGTTTGTTTCCACACCCCACATGCCAAATACATCCTCTAAATTACTTCCTTATTTGTCATTTATGTACTTTTGAATTTTAATGAATAGTTCTCTCGTTCTTTGCCAAACTCTTATATTCATAGAAAGGTGGCATTTCACAAATATCAAAGAGTGTTGCTAAATGAACCAACCTCAGAGAAACTCAGGAATCATCATTCAAATTCCCTGTTAAAACAGGAAAACAGCTAACTGACATTTATCTGTTAGAATACAAATAATATTTCTGCTTGTTTCTTCAGTGATCTGCACAGCCAAGGAACATCTCCTAGAGTGCTGGGGCTGTGATTCTGTTATGATGCCTTGAGCTCAGCCCTCAAAATCTGCAACAGTATGAATCAGATTGGACTTTCAGTTTTCTGCTGTTCTTTTTAATAGGAGGGCTTATAAAGAAATTGACCCCTCTTTTTTGGCAGCCATTTGACAATAGATCATCTTTCTTTTAGTAACCTACATCACCGTTTCCACAGTAATACCGCAGTATTTCCACAGTAATACTGCAGAGCACGGACATTAGCATACTGATAACTGCAGCAATGTGAAACATTTGTTTCATATTCATCTAGTTTTGTTCTATTCATTTATTTCTTTAGAAGGAAGGGATTTTTCTGATAAGCAATCTCTGACTTAAGGAACAGCTATAATTTTGTTTAGGGAAGATGAAAGACCTCCTCAGAGATCAAGGAAGCGAAACAGGGAAAGAAACAAAGCTGAAATCAACCCAGGTGATTTTATTTTTTATAATTTTTTTTTTTCACAAAGCCTTCCAATACAATGCATTGGTGAAAAAAAAAAAAAAAAAAAGAAGCTAAGACAGATACGAGACACCAATCACTATATTCTCCCACAGCACAGCGAAAAAGATTTTAGAATCAAAGAGCATTTGGCTATCTTCTGTGATGAGAGATGGCTGCTTTGCTTAGATGGTCTCCACTAAAACAGAGAGAGTGACAACTTCTCAGGTATAAAATTGGCTTGTTATGTGGGCTTTAAAACAAGCTGAAAGGAGAAGCTTTTACTTAATCCAAAAACTCAAGTGTGTGCTTTTAAAACACAAAATAAGACAGAAGTTGAGGTTCTGAAATAGAAGATGAATAATAAAAGTACTAAAGTCATAAAGTGGCTTTATGTGAATGGAAATTCTGCATGGGAAACAAGCAAGAATAACTAGAAATATCACTAAATAATGGAAACTATGAGTGCAAGTGAAACCTTGTAAAATGAGTCTCATAACCAGAATATCAGTACAGACAGGTTCAATTTATATAGAAAAGATACAACGGAAAGAGACAGAGGAGGGATGGTTTTGTATGTGAAAAACATCTCCAATGCTAGCAGACGACAATATGAAAATGGAGAATAGGCTAGTGAAATTCTTGGATAAAGACAAAAGGAATGAAAATCAAAGGAGAATCTACAGGAGGTAAGCACTATAGATCACCAAGACTGGAGGAAAGCAAGAATAATAATTCTTGGACCAAGTCTCAAGATACATGTAACCACAGGATACCCTCCCCATTGGAGTGTTTAGTTTCCCAGATATTTACTGTGCAGCTAAAGCAAGATGCAGGCTACATCAAAGAGACTTTTAAATTGTGTGGGAGACAGCTTCATAATCCTGACAGGAGAGATTCCAACCGGTAGAAAAGTCAACCTGGAAGTAATTCTTCCTCAGAGGCTTGAATTAATCATGTAGAAGCGACCAGTAAAGAAACTTAGAATGAGTTCACTACTGTCTTCTCACCCTGAGAGGAAGGGATTCATACCAAAGTATACATTTTGAGAATCCATATTTTGGGTAGGAATGTAAATTTAAACCTAATCCTCTTGCCTGCAAATGAGTGACAAAGCAACCATTGCCTTTGTTCTTTAATGCTTGCTTCGTCTTCATCTTGAAGTCAGTTCACATTGAGGTGAGAATTCGCAGCACACCTGCAATCCTGCACAAAAGGGAGGGATTCACCTATGAGATGTTACAGAGACACTGTCTGAGACACCAAATCCAAGTGCCAAATCACACTGTCTAGTCAAGAGAGGGACATCTCCCCAGGGTGTTCCAACCCACCTAAAATCTGATTGCCCTCTGGATACAACTAGGCTTCTATGTGAAACACCTTAGGCACCTACAGTTAGGGAGAATTAATCTCCTGTTCGATCCTCACGCAGATGCTGTTATGCTCCCATTAAGAATATCTTTATGTGAAGCAGCTTACTCTGACGGTATCCATATGGAGAGTGGATAGGAAATAGTTTCAGTGTGGCATACTGTATGCTACTTTTCCTAGCTAAAGCAGACTGACGGATGTATTAAAATCCTTTTGTGAGAAAGCAAGCTGTGAAATCTCAAAGGACATAAGAAACAATTGTTTCTGGGGTCTATACGTAGCTATCAACCATTGTGTGACCAGAGGATGGTGGTCTGGATTCTTTTTATACCATTTCTGCTTCTGAAGCTAGAAATTATGCTCTCAGGCACAAGGGCTGAGGCAGGACGCTAACATCTCTTGTTGAGCTCTTTCCATCTATTCTTTTGAGACAGGTTGCTTTCCTGCCTTCTTCCCAATAAATTCACATATACATTTTTGCCCCACTTAAATTAATCTTCACTCAGTAAGAGAGAGCAGAATTGCATTGTACACTGTATTCCAGAGGAGATCCTTCTGATGCCTGACATAGTATCATTAATATTTTTCTATGTCTTACCTGGTACTTCATCCCCTTTTTAACAGCCACATCATTGCCAGCGGCTTAGGCACATCTCTGTATTAGCCTGCAGTATCTGAGGCGCAGTCATTTGCTCTGTCTGAGTGTCATTTTTCCAGCAGAAATTCTTGTTATTGTTTTCTAAGTGAAGTACTTTGCACTTTGTACTACTAAATTTAAACCAATTTCTAGTACTAATATTCTCCAGACCATTTGTATTTCTTGTTCTTCTAGCTTTTGGAAGCACAGAGCCAGTTACACAGTGATGATGGAAACTCTCATGGTTTCTTGTAGCATGAAATCTGGGGCTAGCAGCAAAGCCCAGAACACAGAGAAAAGTCTTCAGGCTGTGTAAATCAACAAAGCTCCTTTGATTCAGTTTTCACAAGGATGTGGCTCCAAATCTCTAGCATGTGTGCAAAAAATGTAGTCCAGTTAATGTGGAAGAAAATCCAAGTGCTATTGTTATTTTGAAGGCTTAAGATTATTATTCATGAAATGCACTGGGACAAGAGAAATCTCATAAAGAAAAAGCAAACCTAGAAAAAAACAAATATGTAACATTTAAAATTAACCTGAAGATTTTTATCTTGATATGGAAAATAATTTTTCTACTGTAGATTTGAGATGTTAAGAAGTTTTCCCCTATGCAGACTAACTTGAAAAGAATACAAATGTCATAATCTGGATTAAAATCATACCTACTCTATTTGAGATATGCATCTCATAATCAAGAACATCCAGGTCCCCCTTTCACAGGCACCTCTATGTTCCCCAGGGGTTTTCCGTGCTGAAGTTAATTTATGCAGGTAGAAAATTTAGACAGGGTAAGACTTGGAGCACCAACATGCAGGGCAGGAATCTATATACCTGAAAAAATGGATGAATTCATTTTAAAACTGATTTTGCTGGGTACACGCTCTCTCTTAAGTACTGTCTGTTGCCTCTCCTGGGTTCTCAGAGCTCTGTGTGTTCAGAGTTGCAGCTCCTTACTGGATAATCAACAAGGCAGCTTGTGATAAGTATCACACACAGTGATGGAAGCAGTTCAGAGTTTCTGAAAGTAAGGTAAATAGGCTTCCATTACTTGGAAAGAGCAGTCTTTAATTACTTTTCTAGCCTGGACTAGCCTATTCTAATATATATCATAATTCCAAATGCAGTATACTAACGTCTACAGAATTTTCATTACAAAGGGTGAAGAGCTAACTCTTTTGGAGCCAAAAGTAGTTATACCATTGATTTTAACAAGGTCAAGAACTCACCATGGATAGATAAAGTTATTCCTGACTAGCATTCAGTGCTGTGCGAGAAAAAGCAAGTCACTTCTCCAGGGTCTTGTGGACTCTCCCACAGCTTGTTTTTATACTTAAATCCATTAGCACAGGGACTGTCTCCCAGATTTGTTTGACCAGACTTAGGAGTGTGGGAAGAGCAGCACATAAAAGGTCTCAAGATGGTAAAAAGCTAATAAAAATAACAAATCTGCAACAAGATTTCTAAGCATTGGACCTATAAGAACATAACATTCATCCTGAATCAGACAGCAAGTTGCCCAGCCTGTGCCCAGTGATGGATACTTGAGGAAGCAGCAGAGGTAGAGCTCCAGGTTGGGCTTTGGCTCCAGTTTAACTGCCAAGATTCCCTCTGTCAGTTTAAAGACCCTGTGAAGCAGAATTTACTTCTGGAACATATGGTTTAACAAACGCTTCTGGACTTCAATTAATAAGCCTAATCTTTTTTTTAACTCATTTTTACTTTTCAAGTCCACTATAGCCTATTCCCAATTTTGCTTATTCACTGCACAAAAAAAGAAGGTTTTGGTTTAGCCCTAATAATTTCACTGGATTGTGAAAAACAAAGCCTAATCCTTCCTTAATCGCAGTCTCTGCAATATTAGTTATGTTACTGACTTCTGTCTTATCCCTTCAGAAGCTCTTTCCAAGCTAAAAGTTCTAACTCTTTCCAATCCACAGTGTATGGAAGGCATTCCTGCAGCTGGCAAAACACATCACATTTCTCTTTTTCAGATGCCTTTGTCTCTTTTGAGATAGGATAACCATAAGTACATGCAGTATTTAAGATACAGATATGTCATGAACATGCATAATAACATAATCATACTTTCTATTTTCCTTCTATTCTTTACCTAGTAATTTGTAATGTTCCCTGTGACTTTCTTGAGCTGGTCCTTTCAAACAACTCTCCAAAATTATTTCAACATCTCTGGGCACCTATACCATCCTGTCCATAAATATATAGACATGAGCAGACAAGAATTTTAGGGAAGATTCCTCCCTCTATATAACTATTTTGTAGTTACCATAATCTAATTTTGTTTGTCATCTTAAAACACAGTCGCTCTGGATCATGTGATACTTCAGTCTAAGCTACTAAATGAATATTCATCAAAAGTTAATTTTGGCAGATGAAACTTTTAATAATTTTCCTTTATAATAATTGATCCTATTGTAACCAACTCAACTCCAAATTATTCAGGGGTCTGACAAGGTTGCAGAAACTCACTGAAGTTTCCATTGAATATGAGAAGTAATATTGCTGGCACAATAGATCATACTGATGCAATCTTACAGAAGCAGACAGCATACAAGAAGATACAGTTAATGCTCCATGTGGCAATTACAGAATTTAGCTGTAGCACTTCGGTTGAATACTTGTAGCATCTCCTAATTAAATGATTCCACTTCACAGGACAGCCATATAGTCCTCTGATTGAGTAAATAAAGGATTGTACAAACTTCTATCACCTTAGCAAAGGTGTTTTTTTTTCCTTTCCTTCTTTTCCTTTTGTTCTTAGATGATTCCTCTGCTTCTACATCTATTATAAGGTAGGAAATATAAGAATGGAAAACAATTCTGAAAAATAAGTAACATAAGATGCAATGGAATTCAGCATGCCTGTAGCACATTTTCAAAAATAAAGCACCCCAAAATAAACTTAATTAAATGCTAAATTTCTCCTGTTTCTGATAAAAGAAAGATTCCATTATTTTCCAAAAAATGAAATTATAGGTATATATATATATAAAATATCTAGGATAACTAAAGGAGAATATTCCCCTAGCACTAAGCCAAGGAGGGAATCACTTGGTAAGCAACAGCAGGAGCCTGATGCCATCCCTCCGCACTGCACACGCTATCGGCCAAAGAGCACCACACAGCTGCAGTTTTACAGAAGGACTTTTGGAGTTCTGTGACAATACAAAAAAAGCTCTGTTTTCAGCTTGTAGTCTCAGGACAGCAAGAGCTTTTCTGACATTTTCTAATATTAATAAATATTCTAAACTAACGTATGAACTTAATATCTTTTTAAAACACAATTATTACAATATACACATAAAATATGTGATTATGCTTTCATAAATATGAATAAATACATAGGTATTCTATACGTCCTATACAAAAACATAGGGAAATCATCTACTGTAATGTCAGGGACTAAAGGAGTTCTGCCCATGATGTCCTGTTATTTAATAATTTTATATGGAACACATCAGATATATAGCTCATAGAAAGGCATGAAGAGATCATAGGTCTTAACTTATTTAGAAAATATCAACATATATGTCATCCAAGTACTCTTAGTCTGTTACTTTTGCATAAGAAAAGAGTGAGCCAAATTCAAGTCTTCTGAAACATAACTGAATTGGGTGATGGGTGAATTGCTGTAGCTTTTCCTATGCTTATGCATCACACAAGATCACTGCTTACTGGCAATATTATTGTAAAATATGCCTCATATTCTATTTAGGATGCATCAGTAATTACAACTTTTAGTGCACAGCCTGGGACTGGCTTTTGCAAATTTGTAAATTTACCTTGTTAATCTGGAGAACCCCCAAATTAGGTTCTCCTGCTCTGTTTACAGAGGAGAAATTACACATGTGGTTTACAAAATGTTTCCCCAGAAGGAGAGCACTAAATATCTGAGTAATGCATGAGATTTACAAACTAAAGCCTACGAAAGTGGTTTTCCAAGAGCAGCAATGATTAACACAACCTGTCAGAGCTTTATTTATTAGTTGGGCTCTCTGTGCCAAATCCAACCACAGAGTTGGAGGCATGAGCATGCGTGCACTCATACACACGCATGCACCTGCACACACAACACACTTGTTGTCACAACATGCTATTAAGATATTACCTTCCTTTCTTACAGAAAACATTGTAGAAGATTAACCAGCTCTCCTTTTTCCTCCTATCGCACTGTGATTCTCCAAAGTCAGAATTCGTGTCATTCTGAAATTCAAACTGGAGAAGGTTTTCCTCATTCTGTGCAGATCAAAGGCAAACAGGAAAAAAAAATATGCCTCATATAGAACGCAAGGGCCTCTTTATTTCTAAGTTATGCAGATGACCCCTCCGCAAAAATAACTATCTCTAGGAACTTGGAAGAAGAAACTGTAGTCTCAGTTGCTTTGACCTAAATAAAGTGTCTGTGTAATTATCTTCAACAAGGCTTGCCAAAACATCATTTTATATTGTTCAAATGCATATTCTAAGAGGGGATGGAAATTTGAGGGACAGGATGGCAAGCAAAGTACATTTTATTTCTCAGAACAATTAGAAAGATTATAATAATACAGCAAATACTGTGCATCCTGCCACTATGCGCCATCTTCCATCCCAAAGGATCTCAAAGGGACTTGTCACTAATTCCATTTTTCTCGTTCCAAAAAATTAACGTGTCAACCTTTAACTATTTTGTTCCATACAGTGCAATACATACTTAAATTTCCTACTCCATTTTCATTCTTGTGACACTGCTAGTGTGCCTTTGTTTGTTGGGCTTTTTTTTCCAGTGACTTGGGATTTCATGCAGTCCTGATAAACAGGCTTCTTTGCTCAAATACAAGCCATTTTTTGCTCATAAATCATACCTTCCTTCTTCATTGCAGACATTTTGCAAACCTTTTACTTGAATACTGGAGATGATAGGGCAATTTCAGTTATGCAGTAAGAAAACTGATAAAATTTTCTTTCGAAAGGATTTGCATGAAAACAAAATCTCAGTTCAGTCAGTGAAAACTGGGGAAATTAGAAGAGAGAAATATATTTTTAGTAATACATTTTTAAATAAAATTGAACTTTTTATCAAAATGTCTATTAAACAAACAAAAAATGCTATTTTAAATTGATCATTCATTACACTGGAAAACATGATTTACAGGATAATGTAAGAGTTCAATCCCGTAACATCTTTTTTTTGCAATAGAAGTACAGATTGATTTGTGAGATACACACCCCAACAGCTGCCTGAAACAGAGAATATGTTAAAAAATAGGAGAAAAATGTTCAACATTCCAAAACATTTTGCAGATTTTTAATGAAAACTTCAGTTCTATTTCCTCAAAATCTGGAAAAATAAAAATAGAAAAAAAAAAAAGAAGAAAGAAAAATCTCGGTCTTTCTCCTCATTATCTTAAGCTGATATTTCCTCATCCTGGCAAATTAAATTCAAGAGTCTTTAGAACTCAACTGTTTGTAACTTCGAGAGGGATTTTTATAGACCGAAAATTATTCCCTGACTTGGAGGCTGGCCAGGGCACTGCAGAAAACAGCATCTTGAGAAAAAAATGATCTGAGCAAAACAAGGGATACGCTCGTGCTATGCTGTTTAATATAAAACCGTCCTCCTGGAAACAGACAAACTGTCAGACACTGCCACAGTGACCATCCCAAACAAAGCAGTAAAGCATTTCATCACGAATGTTATCCCACACTGTGTAATTTCAGACAATAGACACTAGTTTGTTAGCAATGTTTGAACAATTTACTAGGACATGTGAAAGCTGGTCAAGTAGAGAAAGGAAAAAATTTCCAGCCTATTACAGGAAACCTCAATGAGAAGAAAGAATACAGAGAGAAGATTGCTTCCACACAAGACTTTACCAGGTTGATATCTAGATGAATGCAGATAGTCCCTGTGTTGTCAGAGCTTTATTAGAGCCAACAGTGAAAGGATAAGACAAAAATTGAGACTCAAAGTTCAAAGCATAAAATAGGTGATGAACTAGCGACATCTCAGAACTGTCATCAGGAGACCCTGTTGGGATCAAATGTAATTTCAGGAGAAATAATGCATTTGTGAGGAAAATATGTGTCTTGATAAGATAAAGCTTCAGTCATCTCACAGAGCAGCGGCTGGACATATTATTCACAAATATCACAGACACACACTATTACAAATTCAGGACATTAGCATGAAGGTGGTTCTGAGACTCAGTCAGCAGGATGTGGAAAGGAACATAGCAGACAAACAACCAGTAAACATCAGAGCATACTTTCAAAACACCCTCCTTACAGAAGAACCAAGTACAAGCCAGTCTTTTATCATCACAAAAATAAATTGCATTGGCACCAACATCAAGATGCCTGCAAGGTAAACACAAGACTTTGTACAATACTGGCATTAAAAAAGTAACTCTTAAACCCAGAATAAAATACCTTAATTCTCCAAGCAAGCTGGAAGCTCATAAAAACTATAAAAGAAAGAACTTGTTATGAAATATGTTAAGTTATACAATTGATGAGAAATTTAAGTGTATAAAAAAAGTTCTGCTAACCGCATTTAATGTTGCTGTTTTATGTACTCTAAAAAAAGCACATTAGGAAAGTTGGCTTCCCAAGAAGGGATATTGTGTTTTGATAGGCTGCCTATGTGATACGTTTACATTTGATATCTTCAAAAACTCTGCTTTCAAGAAGTGCCTTATTAGAGGGGACACTATATATGTAGGAAGGACTAAAACTGGAACTATGCACTGCTTTGGCTCTCTCTCTTTTTGTGTTTGAACATCAAACACCAAGGACATCACTTCACTTTTTGTTCACCTTTTTAGCTTACCCAATAACCCTTAACACTCCCTTTCAGGGAAGTATAACTTCTAGATGCTGCCTTTTCTCCTTTCTTCCCATGAGTGCAGTGAAGACGAAACTACTAATGTCCTTCAAATGAAATGACAACAGCTGTAAAAGAGAAGGCATTGTCTGGGGTTCTGAAGAGACATGTTATTTGTCACCTTTTGCGTTACCTGTTAGTGCTGTGCTGACTTATTGCTTTTTTTCTCTTTTAAGTGGATTTCACATTTTCTCTAGCAGCTTCTTTGGCTTCTGCAGGCCTTTGTTTTGTTGTTTATTTTGGTTTTATCTGCAGGAACAATGCATGCTGTTTTTCCTATCGTGTTTTTTGTACACTGTGACCCAAAATCTAACACTTCCATTTCTTATTATCCACAACAGAGATTCCATTGTTCTGAATTAGCTTTTCTGTTGAGACCAGCCTCTGCCCAGCATAGGAACAATGACGTAGCATGTCTATATGCTGTAATGTGGGTAGACATTACCACTGTGCCAGTGTGTTAAGCCAACCACACTCCACTCAGCCACAGTCATCAAAGCATTAAACCTGAGATAATAAACCCAGCTGATAATGAACCCAAATATCCTGACTGCGAGAAGGCAGATGACTATCCCACCACTTATGATGTCCCATTTTTTGCAGCTAAGCAGGGTCCCCCTGTCAATTGAGTGTGCAGCTCACACACCGTATCAAGGCACCCACCTCCAAGAGGAAGCCAAGCCAATGGATTCATTTCATGTATCTACAGCCACTAAATATTTGCAGTGTGCTGAAGCACACATTCAGATTGCAGCTTTCCCCTGCAAAGACTCATGTTTAAATAATTTTCAACTTCCTTTTTAGTTATGTGCCTTACAGCCTGCTTTCCAGATTGAATCTTTACACTGGGCAGATTAGATCTATGCTAGAAGAGCATGTCTCATTTCTGCAGGTTGGAGGTGTCACCCAGGAACCCAGCTGTCTTCTGCAGGGGAGGATGGAACATAAGTGAATAAAACAAGGGGCTGAGAACCCCAGTACAAGCAAACAGGGTGAGCAGGTTTGGATATGCACAGCATCCCTGCCCAGCAGCACATTGCCATAGGTGAGCAGAGCCTCTGAATCTCAGCCCCAGGCACCAAGGACAGTTTGCAATAGAGGGGCAACTAGAGCCAGGCTTAGGCTTCTAAGGCCAAAATTTGCTGTGTCTCAACTCAAATTCAGAGAGACAAGCAAGGTGAAAATGTCCTGAATTGTTGGCCTTTTCCTTTAGAACAATGTAAATCATGGGAGAGGGGTCAGCCGAGGAAGTAAAGGAGACAGGCAACTCCTATGCTAACCAATAACCCTGTCAGGCCTTCCCATTACACATCTTCCCAAACCCCAACTGAGGCAATGCTCAGAGGGACAAAGAAATCCACTGATTGTTTTCCCCTGAATATATCACAAGCATTTCTTGCCCAGTGAACCATTCTCTCCTGTACACCCTGAAAAATCACAAAGCCAGATTATCAGAATTTGTGAAAAGCACCACATTCAACAATCTCTACAATACTACAATGACTGAAAATTGGAATTGGATCTGATATGTCTGATGGTTACAGGCAGCAAATTCCCAAAACCCTTTATCATTTCAGTTCTCCCTGTGAGATTTAAGTGAGACTGTGTTAAATGATGGCTATTGGTTGTCTGAAGTTTCATTTTCAGAGGGGTTCTCTTCAGAGGTCCACTTCCAAAAAGCAACTAAGAAATTTGTTTTCCTCACTGAAAACAGCTCCTCATTTTGGGAAGTATTGGAATTGGTTATTATTAATCCTCCCAGAGTCAAGTAGTCACAGCAGGTACCAGCAATATGCACTTACAGATTTCCAGTCACTCAATGTGGGAGCAGAACTGAAGAATTTCTTCCTTCAGTCATTTTTATTTACTTTTTTTTTCTTTTTGCCTATCTATAGTTTTCCCTGTAAGGAAAGTGATATTTGCTGTCATAGCTTCGCCCTCACTGTGTAAGTTAAAAACATGCCCTTTCTCCATTACATGATTACAGGCAGACTTTCAACTCTGATAGTCCATGAGCTAAAGTCAAGGAACGTGTGCCAGCTGTTACAAAACAGTTTTCCTGGAAAATAGCCACCGGACCAGCAGTCAAACTAGGACATTCTACATACAAGGAAGAATAAAATAAAAAAAAAAAAATAAAAAAAAATTAAAAAAGCACAGCAGTACAACACATGATTTTAATTAAGTCAGGAATGCCATGAAATGTCCAGAAGAAAACATGTCTATACTAACCACTAAATTTGATGATCCATGAACAGTCACTGCAAGAAGAGTACTGTGGCACTGAGTCACTCACCCCAGCATCTTCACTTTCCATTGAAATCTGTTGCAGAAATTCAGGTGTCTTTCTGTCCTGTCAAAACTTGGATACTTGCTCATCTGAGTATCTGAGGACATCATATTATGTAATGTGTCTCACATCCATCACATGTTCTTTGTTCTCTCATCATCTCCCCATGGAGGAGGAGTATGTGGCACCAGGCCTCTTGTTTTCCTAGTTGTGTTTTCTTTTTTCTGGTTTTGTCTACACATGTTGCTGCATACTGGATAAAGCAAGGTCACAAAGCATGTCTCACACTTGGAGTGGAAGACTCTGAGGCTTGTGATGGTCCTTAGCTTCTTAAGCTTTTGTTCTAATGGATGAAGAGCTTCCTTAAGGCTGTGTTTTGTTCACAGACAAGCTTTACCCAAGAGTGCTCTCTTGAACCGGAAGAACAAAACTATCAGTGACCACCATTTATGTAGCTTTGTACAAACTTCAGTGGATAAATCTCAAGTGCCCCCCAGAGATTTCAAGTGAAGAATTCTGGCTTGGGCCCATTTCTGATCAGAAATGACAAAGCCTAATGATCTACTATAAGCCATGACAACAAGAGAAAATTTAGCTACGGTAGCTCTACTTAACACCCCAAACAACCTCTGAAACAAATTTTCATACCATTTAACTTCAGGAGAAAGCTTTGGTGACTAAGGCTGAACTCCCATGTGCTCAGAGGCTGGGGATTCAGAGCTAGGAGCCTACTCATCCTCCCAGAACTAAGGACTCAGCAACCTCCAGACCATAACGTAATGTAAAATCCAGGAGGAGCTGTCGCAGGATGTGACAACACTGCATGGCCATGATTGCTGGCATGTATCATGAGAGGAAGGGGGCTGTTTAGTCAGCTTGTCCAGGATATACTGAGAACTGTTGGCAGCCAGGAGGGCAGTTTTGGGCAGTCATCGGGGAAACTGCAGACGGATTATACATTTTAGAGGGTCTGGGTATCTCAGTTGCAGGAGAATGAACAGCTGGGAAGGGAAGGGGACATGTGAGCATTCTCATCATGGTTGGGATGTGCTTCTCTGGGGCAGTCTCCAGTTAACCCTGTGCATTTTAATGGCAAGGCAAAGCAATCCTGACATACAGAACTGATAGTGCAGAAGCCAAGGTGCACAGGAGACCACTGCTACTTGTTTGGATTTAGCATTTTGGTTATAGAGACAGGGCATGTTTTTACTTACATAGTGAGGGTGAAGCTATGACCGCAAATTACCAAAAGGAGCTGCTGTTCCTGATGATTGAGTTTCACAGTGTGGGGCTGAAAACCTAAGTCAAAGAAGGAGAACAATGTGTGTGTAAATACACATATTAGCTATCCTGGACATTCAAAATTAATTGTACTAGAGTCAAGAAATCTTACATGTAAGATAATGAACACAATGTCATGCCACCAAGAAAAAACAGAATCACAAGTTTAGCATATGCATATCAAGGTTTTTAATGTTATCAGAAGGGAAGTTCTTTTAAGAAATGTAAAGTATTCTGATTTGGCTTGGGCACAAGTATTCCCTTAGAAATGCTAATCAGGTAAAAATAAAATCAACAGAAGAATATTTTGTACAGATCTTTTGTCCTAGATATGAGTGAAACAGGAATAATTTCATGATGAGGTATCTACTGTGTTCCCCAAACTGGGCTTAATGTAGCATCAGTTCTAGCTCTACCCACATCCATCAAAGGACCCCACTCATAATTTTTTTCATTAGTATATTTTACTGTACATTGTAAGCATCATTTCAAGGCATCATATTCATACTGTACTTCTAAACATGCACAGTTGTGTTTGTACAGGTCTGTACAGGTTAATTGTAACTTTAGCAGTTATATATTGCAAACAAAATACTGACAATAAAACAAGAGACAGAAAATCAATATGATGTCAGACAAATTAATTATCAATGGTATATGGAGTTAAAAAGAACGGAATGAGATCATCCACTTAGTTATTTTCAATGGTCTGACTCTCTGTGATCCTCTTCTGAGTTCAGAACATTCTCCATAGGTCTGCAAAAGCAGAATAATTACCTATTCAATCAAGCTCCTTTCCCCACCTGCTTCTGCAAGGAAATCTCAAATACACTTCACCAGCCCCAGTCATAGATAGCCCTTTGCCTCAGATCATATCAGTTACCACCTTACTGGGATCTCCTCGTCCTCTTGTATCTTTTTATCTCAATTAGGAAATGAGCACTTCCAAGTTCCAAATCTTTCCTCCTTCTCCCACTTCCTGCTCAGGTGCTCAGCACTGAAATCCAGCTAACCACTCTGATCCTCACCTCCCACAAAGCTCTGCTCTTTCTCACTGTTTTCCTGTTTCCCTGGCCTGGATTTTGTTCCCATGCATTCCTTATTCTCTCCCCGTTTCTTTTGTCTGTCCTCTATTTTGCATCTTCCATATCACCCAGGCTTTCTGAACCTTCTCTTCAAACTTGTTTGAAGGGCTTCCATAGCTCCATCCCGCCTGCAGCTTCTATGATCTATGCTTCATGCCTTTAGGCCAGGTTTCTGACTCCGATGATAGTTACAGAGTGTCCCTTACCCAAGCCAAAGGCAAATGCCTCTGGGCCAAATCCTGGGCTGATATGCACCAGCTTGGGTACCCTGATTTCAGAGGAAGAGTGCAGGCTCAGGGCAGCTGGTACACAGCTTTGCCCTAAGGGATGACTGCAACACATCACACAGAGTTGAGAAGTTCTCATTACCCCAGTAATGGCTACAGCTAGTCCTGCCTAAAAGCCAAAGACGGGAGCTGGTATATTGTGGTTTTATAGTTGTGGGTCATTCGCAGTTCTGTCAGATACATAATAATCACAACAGACTTTGTCTGGCTCCTTTCAAAAACTTGGAATTGCTTTGGGGGAAAGGGGTGAAAAGCAACAAAAGGACTTAATTAAAGCGTATTCATTGAGGTCACCAAGTTATGACACATACACTTGGTTAAAAATATTACATTTTTGTCCATTGTCGCAGAAACTGGCAGTTCAGATTTACAAGGCCAGTTTCTGTCTCCTAACTGTGCTGGTCTGTTTGGAGTCTCCCCTAGTGTCAGCATGTGAAAACAGTGGCCTCCAATAACCAGTGTTTACATAGGACTAAATGTGATTTTTCAGGTCCCCCTCCCTCCTGGATTACCAACCTTTAATTAATAGGGCTCAGGGGTCAGTAACTCAGACTTTCTGTGTTATGAGATCCTTTCATCAACAAATTATGGCTCAGATTATACCTCCAGGCCCAGCCCTGAGACAGCAGTAGGTGATGATAGTGAGTCAGCCCAAGAGCAGCCCTGGGAGGCTGAAAGCTCACAGATAGCTCCGGCAACAAGCAGTCTGCCTCCTGCCCTTTCCTCAGAGCAGGAAGCGCTATCTACCACCAGCCTATAGTCCTCCTCATGACAGCTCAACCGTCCCTGGGAGCCACTGTCTACCTGCCCATGGGAGAGGGAAGCAGCCCCACCCACACACCTGGGCACAGGCAGGTTCACAATAGCCTTACTCCTCTGCACGGACACATAAATCTGCCCCAACAGGTTTCTCTCCCCAGCTGCAAAATGACTGAAATATTCTGCAGATGATAGGTCTCTGAGCAAGATAAATGAAATAACAACCAGGGCCAAGCCCTTAGCTGGGGAGGCTTAGAGCCACACTGATTTGATACAATATGGAGATTTGCTGTCATACACACACCTCCCTATATTTCCCTGCAAACCAAAGCTGTTGTCCAGCAGATTCTTCTTGCAGTAAACTTTGATTAGTGCTTATTCTATTGCTTTGGCCATCCTTCTTTTTCACACCCTTCCTTTTTTAGACTTTTTAACCTTATGGCTTTTAAATAAAAAATTCCAGTGCTTATATAACTCCAGTGTGCTGTCCTGAGTGATGCAAGCCAGCAAATCACAAAGTAAAACCCACCTGAATAATGGTGCTACAAAGGAAGAAACAGAAGGCACTTAGCAGAAATCTGCCAAAAGAGGCTGTGAGATGCCAGATAAAAGCCAGGGATATATCTGAGGAAACAAGGCAACTGCAAGAGATAAAAAGGCAGATATAGAGATTTAAGCTCAAGAAATAAAGCAGATTTTTTAAATCAGGACAACAATAAAGACAAAGATGAGAGAGGAAAGCAAGAAGAACAATATTGAATTTATCAAGACAACACTGAACAGACAAAACGAAACTTGAACGTACAGTAGTAGGAAGAAAGCACAAGAGACGGAAATGTCATTTTATTGCAGTGCTGGGAAAAAGAACTCTGTAAGTGACATGGCACAAATCATTAAAAGGAGTAGAGTATTCTACAGAGACTTAGAGTCCTGCGTTTAGAGCAACTAGGTGAGAAAAGAGGTTTTGCCTTCAAAAAGCACCTCTGAAATCACAAATGAATGAAATATGTGGCCTAACCAAAGCATTAGGTCAAGGCACTGGCAGGCAGTTGCCTTTGATAATCTGTGGAACAGCCTGTCAGCTGTGTGCCCTTTCTGCTGTCTGTTTGGTGTCCTGTATAAAAAGAGCTGTTGTTTCCCCTTGCAGGAGATGTTTGTTTCTCTCACAACAAAACACCAGGGCAGTTGGCACAAAGACTCTCTGAGCAGAGGCACTGAGAGCTGACTGGTCATAGATGGATATTTTTTTTGTAAGTTATAGGTGACAGAAACAGAGATATTATGAATGAACAAATACAACAGCACTTCTGCAGTCATATGACATGGCCCTGGCTAGAAGGGCCTTTGAAGACTGTTTCAAAAGTGAAGTGCATACAGCAGCCTATAACACCAGCCATGCAGATTGACTGCCAGCCCCTGAATATGACTATAGCAGCAATGTGTGGGATAAGAACAAACTTCTTTCTCCAACAGTGCCAAAATACAAGTGCATATGAAGTGTCTAAAACCAAGGCAACATGTACAACATTTCTCTAAATAGTCTTCCAGTTCCCAGCCCTTTGTGGCTCAGCAACTTTCTAGGCCAGAGATGTGTCTGTGTATTCAGGAATCCTCTGAAGGTTTGTTTTCTGCGACCTTGCAGAGCCTCCCCTTTAAAGCATGCAAACCTTTAGAAACATACTGCAAAGAGTCCTGCAGCTTACCTGCACACAGGGTGAAAAACCATTTCTGATCTTCCCCAGCCAGCATCATTTCATCCATCCCTATCCATCCTCACGATTTTACAGACCTCAGATATCTCTTTCATCACCTAAAGAGACATTTTCTTAATTGTCCTCTTTCCATACCTTGGATCTTCCCTGTGAACCTTTTCTGAATAAGGACCAGCACTGCCAGTGGTCTTTGTTGCTGATCTGTAGACCAGTAGAAGGCAGTTTCATATCAGGATTAGTGGTGGTTTTTTTCAGGACAGAAAGGAGTACAGTGGAAAACTTTGTTTCTTTAAGAAAAAGACAGCAGGGGAGAGCTGAGAGTACATTGAAATTGACTTAACTTGGATCCCACATGTGCAGGTATGCAATGCAAGTGTAATAGAGCATTTCTGTAACAGAAGCAGCCTGTACAACCAGAAGGTCAGAAAACCCCTCTTCAACTCTTTTGATGCCACATGGCTCCTGAGCAGCACAGCAGAATTAGCAGAAAGTGCCAGATCTCCGACCAGCCCTTCTTCCCTAGTCTTTTACCACACTGGTAAAAGGCCATTTCTGAGTACGGGGGCAACTTCATTCCACCCCTTACTCTAACACTGAATTGTTCTCAGAGGAGGTAATACTGCACTGCCCTTATTTTAACCTCCATTAAACCAGCCTTATAGTGCCCCTTTATTTTACTGAAATCAACCACAGAGTAAGATACTCTTCAGTGCAGGAGTGACCCTACACTCCATTTTTGCCTGTAAGAATCAAAACCTAGGAAACTATTTCACTGCTGATACCTGTTACCTCTGCCTCCCAGATATTTAAGAGGCCTGTCTGTTTGTAGTACTCATTTATCATATCCTGAGCAATTGAGTGCTATTCTGCCTGGGGAGCACAGCCAGTGAACTAATGGACAAACACTTACAGAATAAAACAAGAGAAAAATAAGACAAAACGACTGCAAATACTCAAATCTTCTTTAACATCACCTACAACCCTCTCCTACAAATGCCATGGTAATTGCTAATACTGTGAGTGTGAGCTCCAATAAGGCAGTCTGCAGAAGGTAAACACTTTGGCCAGATCTTAAAGCTTCTGCTGATTTTTAGTGGCTACAGATGTGGCCTGGGATCTGCTGTTTACCCACGACAAAGGCAAGAAAGAGTATATCTTATACATCCTGTTAGCATTCAAGCAAATATCATGTTTAGTATTAGAAGCCAGTGTGCATGTGGTTGCTTAGGAATAAGAAACATCCCTTCGATATGCCCTCCAATACGTACCAGGTTGCTGTGGGATGTTTTTGTGCATTCTACTTGAGCAGTTACGAAGGTCTGGAGTCCATGGGAACATGACATTGTAATCTTGATCATGTTTTATTTATGGGGAGTAGTGCAGCAGATAGGGTGTGTTAACAAACAAAGATGATTGCTTCAGGGGCACTCTCTTGTCCTGAGGTAATTAAGACAAAGTAGTTTCACTGGTTGGGAGATTCATGCTGCAGACAACCTTTCCCTTACTAAAATGATGTGCAGCAACTGGGCCAAAAAGGCTAAATCAGAAGCAGCATGGGTAGTGTTTTATCTTTGGTTAAAGGTGCATCATTAAATGGCACTGGCATAAATTATACTTCTTGAAAATCCATATAAACATTAAGAACTACTCAGAAGAAAATGTCAGGCTCAGAGATGTGCAGATTTTCAGCTGGAGAAATATCCAAGTAATTGCTTCTGTGGCCCAGCATCTCTTTCACAGCCTGAACTGAACACAGTGACTGTCACTAAGGCCACCCTAACCACAAACCCTGAGAGATGCTGGCCTGACAAAACATGCAAACTTGGAGTCAGGCTCAGCTGTCAAAGAATCTCAGCATCATAAGGGAAATCTATTCCCTCGTCAAAGGTCACAACTCAGACACTTATGGCTGCCCACATTTGTTGGTTATTTGCAAACTGTATGGCTGTGATCACAGCCCTGCAGTACTTGCTTCAGAATAACCCACAGAAATACATACAAGACGCAGCACAGGTTTTGCCAGGAAATACAAAGACTCCTTGCCCTTTGCTTCTTCTCACTTCTTTTGTCTCCTCCCATCCCTTCCACTGCAGCAAGTCCAGTAGGAAAACACCCTCCTGCTTCTTACTCTCCATGTCAGGTGTTGTGGTTTAAGCTTAGTCGTAAATCAGACAAAGCATATAGCCTGCTTGTTTTCCCCCCACAACCTGTCCTTCCCCCCACAACCTGTCCTTCCCCCCACC